>CM056204.1:740000-807500 GCA_029692085.1 Gymnothorax javanicus | reverse complement strand
TAGGCATTTGAAAAACGCAAGGGACGTTTAGCCGGTGAGATCATGATGTAATGGGTCACCTGACACAAGCGTGCGTTCATCGCCATTTCGGAGGCTGACAGATATGAAGCGTCATGTGAAACGTCGACCGTTTAACCTTTGAAATGAGCCCCGGGTGTTATTTGGGTCACATGGCAATCTGTCCCGTCGCCCCCTCACCCCATCCATGCATAACCATGACAAACACGCTGCAACAGTTCGCAGCAGTGGATCTCTAGGTCATTGAAATGGCAAAAAAAGAAGTTCCATAAAGATTTGACCAGTGCCTAATAGAGTCATTTTTTTATATACAATTTTTTAAATATGAGAGATCCATTTTAAAATCAGCAGTATTTTGTGCTTTCCAAGATACAGTGCTGTGAAAAAGTATTTGCCCCATCCAGATTTCTTCCATTTTTGCTTATTTATCGAAGTTTGTCAAGTGACTAAGGAGGCGATTATCCTTTCACATGGGGCCAGGTAGGGTTAGATAGCCTTTATACTTCAATAAATTAAATCATTTAAAAACTGAACTTTGTGTTTACTTGGGTTATCTCTGTGCACAAACCCCAATTCCAATGAAGTTGGGACGTTGTGTAAAACGTGAATAAAAACAGAGCACAATGATTTTCGACCAATATTCAATTGAGTACACTACAAAGACAAGATATTTAATGTTCAAACTGATAAACTTTTTTTTTTGGGGAAATATTCACTTATTTTAAATTTGATGCCTGGAACACGTTCCAAAAAAGCTGGGACAAGGGCAGCAAAAGACTGGGAATGTTGAGCAATGCTCAAAAAACACCTGTTTGGAACATTCCGCAGGTGAACAGGTTAATTGGAAATAGATAGTGTCATGATTAGGTATAAAAGGAGCATCCCCGAAAGGCTCAGCCGTTCACAAGCAAGGATGGGGCGAGGTTCATCACTTTGTGAACAAGTGAGTGAGCAAATAGTCCAACAGTTTAAGAACAACGTTTCTCAACGTTCAATTGCAAGGAATTTAGGGATTTCATCATCTACAGACCATAATATCATCAAAAGATTAGGAGAATCTGGAGAAATGTCTACGCGTAAGCAGCAAGGCCGAAAAAGCAACATTGAATGCCTGTGACCCTCGGTCCCTCAGGCAGCACTGCATTAAAAACTGACATCATTCTATAAAGGATATTACCATGTGGGCTCAGGAACACTTTGGAAAACCATTCTCCATTAACACAGTTCATCGCTACATCTACAAGTGCAAGTTAAAACTCTACCATGCAAAGCGAAAGCTATATATCAACAACACCCAGAAATGCCACCAGCTTCTCTGGGCCCGAGCTCATCTGAGATGGACTGACGCAAAGTGGAAAAGTGTGCTGTGGTCCAACGAGTCCACATTTCAAATTGTTTTTGAAAATCATGGACGTTTTGTCCTCCGGGCTAAAGAGGAAAATGACCATCCAGATTGTTATCAGCACGAAGTTCAAAAGCCAGCATCTGTGATGGTATGGGGATGTGTTAGTGCCCATGGCATGGGTAACTTGCACATCTGTGACGGCACCATAAATGCTGAAAGGTACATACAGGTTTTGGAGCAACATCTGCTGCCATCCAAGCGACGTCTTTTTCAGGGACGTCCCTGCTTATCTCAGCAAGAAAATGCCAAGCCACATTCTACACGTGTTACAACAGTGTGGCTTTGTAGTAAAAGAGTGCGGGTAATAGACTGGCCTGCCTGCAGTCCAGACCTGTCTCCCATTAAAAATGTGTGGCGCATTATGAAGCGCAAAATACGACACTGGAGACCCCGGACTGTTGAGCAACTGAAGTCGTACATCAAGCAAGAGTGAGAAAGAATTCCACCAACAAAGCTTCTACTAATATTGTCTTCAGTTCCCAAACGCTTCTTGCGTGTTATTAAAAGAAAAGGTGATGTAACACAGTGGTAAACATGCCCCTGTCCCAGCTTTTTTGGCGCGTGTCATAGGAATCAAATTCAAAATGAGTGAATATTTCCAAAAAGACAATAAAGTTTAAACATTAATTATCTTGTCTTTGTAGTGTACTCAATTGAATATGGGTCAAAAAGGATTTGCAAATCATTGTATTCTGTTTTTATTCACGTTTGACACAACGTCCCAACTTCATTGGAAGTGGGGTTTGTAATTTTAAAAATAGTTTGATGATCTGAAACATTTAAGTGTGGCAATAATGGAAATTGGTGGAAAAAAACTTCTTCAAAGCACTGTAGGAAGGCATATATGGGAGGGGTGTCAGTATTTGTTTGTGTGTATGTGTGCGTGTGTGTGTGTGTGTGTGTGTGTGTGTGTGTGTGTGTGTGTAAACGCAGATCACAGGTGTACTGTATGTGGGTAGGCACTGAGGTAGAAGGTTAGGTCCACCATGACCGGAGATGGTTTTTTCAGGAGCTACTGCAACAACCCTATTGGCTCTTCAGAAACCTGTGGATTATTCATCACCTGTTGGGGGTGCATATTGTGGATATGGCAACCACAGACCAGTCATGCAGCACTGCTGAGCAATGGGGCAAAGAAGTTTGACTTGTTTGAAGGGTGCACAAAGAGCGATTCCTACATTTTAGCTTACTTGTACCTAATAAATCCCCAGTGACTTGAGTAAGACCAAGAACCAGCCCCCAGAGACTAGCCCACAAACACCCCCCCCCACCCTCAATGTCGTCCCTACGTCACATACTGGGAGACAAGCTTAACAAAGCGGATAATCAGCACCACACCGGGAAGCAGCCCGGCCTGGGGGACTAATTAGCGACACAGCAGCTTAAACGGGGATGACATTCCGGCACGGATCGAACGGCCCGGCCGGCATTTCCCAGGAACGGGGGGGATCCTAGAGGAACCAGGACGACTGTGTTTAGAGCAGTGTGTCGGAGTTGACAGTAGGTGGCGGGCGGGCGGAGAATGTGGTGGGGTACGTGCGATTGGGGGACAGAAATGAGGTGGCCAAAGATCTGAAATGTCACGTTAGTAATCGGAGGGGGGTGGGCTGGGGGGGCACTAGTTGCAGGAGGGAGACCGGGGCTGCTGTCAGCTCGGAGAAATCCAGAAAGTGCCGGAATACTCATGTCATGTCACATCAAATCGCATCAACGTCACATCAGGGCGCCCGTCCTGCCCTGCTGCTAACCGCACATCCCTTACGGAGGAGAGAGAGAGGATAGGAGAGCAGTCACACAGGGATAATGAGAGAAAAGAAGAGGGATGGATGAGGTTTCTCCCTCTCTCTCCAAAGCTTTTCATGATCGCTCATGTTGAGGTGCATTGAAATTTTCATTATAATTCCCGTTTGATCTGGTTCACAGGTAGTTGAAGCATGAGGTTGGATGATGGTCACTGCATCACACAAACACAAATTACGCTGCATATCACGACTTTTCATGGGACAAATGGAAGTTCTGGGATTCAAAATTGAACTTCTCAAGGCATCCTTCCTCAGGACACCATTGTCACTCTACTGTTTGAAGAATAGTGTAGGTTTGAAAACTGATCCATGCGTACACCATCACAACAATATTAAAGTAGAAGTGGGTCGAGCGGGTGGCACAGAGAAATCTCAGAACTTTTTGCTGATAGTCCACTCAAATGCACGTAGCACCAGACCTGTAGCCTAACGGCTAGAGGCACATTTCGCTGAGACTCAGAAGTTTGTTGCTTCAAGCCGCAGAGTAGCCACACTGAGATCAGTGCAGGTGTTTGGTACGTGACTGAGGGCCTTAACCCCACACTGAGCCCAGGGGTAATTGACCTTTGCTTTGTCAAAACAATGGCAAGTCACTGAGGACAAAAGTCTCAGGAGTGCTCTTGAATGAGTACTTCTCTGTCCAGTGAAGTTACCCAGGATCGGCCCCCATCATGGCCCACACCCCAATCACCCGCCATCCTCATCTGCTGGCCATGTGGAGGGGGAGGGGCTACACAGTGGTACTGTGAGAGCGGTGGATAATTTGGCCAATCAAAAACACCCCGCCTCTCCCAAAGGGTTATAGTTGTTTGTTGACCTTCAGAGGCCCAGGGAACTAATGCTCCGGGATCCCCAGCTCTCCCTGCGGAGCAGACCATCTGTGGCAGTGGCCCTACGGCAAGGAGCCAGCTATCTGAGGGCAAGTGAGTCATTCACCTCTACAGCCCCGTGACCAACTGCCCCCTCCCCAAGACTTGCAGACCAAAACCTGCCAATCCTCCAACACTGCATCCGCCCAACCCCACCCACACACCCTGCTCCTGCCCAACACTGTATCCCCCCAACCCCACCCACACACCCTGCTCCTGCCCAACACTGCATCTGCCCAACCCCACCCACACACCCTGCTCCTGCCCAACACTGCATCCGCCCAACCCCACCCACACACCCTGCTCCTGCCCAACACTGCATCCCCCCAACCCCACCCACACACCCTGCTCCTGCCCAACACTGCATCTGCCCAACCCCACCCACACCCCTGCTCCTGCCCAACACTGCATCCGCCCAACCCCACCCACACACCCTGCTCCTGCCCAACACTGCATCCCCCCAACCCCACCCGCACACCCTGCTCCTGCCCAACACTGCATCCCCCCCAACCCCACCCACACACCCTGCTCCTGCCCAACACTGCATCTGCCCAACCCCAGCCACGCATCCTGCTCCTGCCCAACACTGCATCCCCCCAACCCCACACACACACCCTGCTCCTGCCCAACTCTGCATCCCCCAAACCCACCCACACACCCTGCTCCTGCCCAACACTGCATCCCCCAACCCCACCCACACACCCTGCTCCTGCCCAACACTGCATCTGCCCAACCCCACCCAAGCATCCTGCTCCTGCCCCCAACCTCTGCATCCCCCCAAACCCCCCCCCACCCCACCCACACCCCTGCTCCTGCCCAACACTGTATCCCCCCAACCTCACCCACGGACCGTGCTACTGCCCAACACTGCATCCCCCCCCACCCCACCCACCCAACACTGCTCCTGCCCAACACTGCATCCCCCAACCCCACCCACCCCACCCACACCCCTGCCCAACACTGCCTGCCCAACACCCACGCCTGCCCAACCCACACCCTGCTCCTGCCCAACACTGCATCCCAACCCCACCCACACACCCTGCTCCTGCCCAACACTGCATCCGCCCAACCCCACCCACACCCCTTCTCCCAACACTGCATCCCCCAGCCCCAAAACTGCCTTCCCCCAACACCCCCCCAAACCCTACACACACCCTGCTCCCAACACTGCCCAACACTGTATCCCCCAACACTGCCCCCACCCCACCCACCTGCTCCTGCCCAACACTGCATCCCCCCAACCCCACACACACCCTGCTCCTGCCCAACACTGTATCCCCCCAACCCCCACCCACGCACCCTGCTCCTGCCCAACACTGCATCCCCCCAACCCCACCCACACACCCTGCTCCTGCCCAACACTGCATCTGCCCAAACCCACCCACACACCCTGCTCCTGCCCAACACTGCATCTGCCCAACCCCACCCACGCACTCCTGCTCCTGCCCAACACTGCATCCCCCCAACCCCACCCACGCACCCTGCTCCTGTCCAACACTGCATCCGCCAAACCCCACCTGCACACCCTGCTCCTGCCCAACATTGCATCCCCAAAACCCCACCCGGACACCCTGCTCCTGCCCAACACTGCATCCCCCCAACCCCACCCACACACCCTGCTCCTGCCCAACACTACATACCCCCCACCCCCACCCACACACCCTGCTCCTGCCCAACACTGCATCTGCCCAACCCCACACACACACCCTGTTCCTGCCCAACACTGCATCCCCCAAACCCCACCCACACACCCAGCTCCTGCTGTATGTTCCGTCCCTTCCAGCCCAGCCTGGGCCTTACTGGGACTACCTTACTGGCGGTCTCCAAATCTTGTCATTTGAGTGATGTTGACTCACTAACCACCCCTTTCTCCCCTAATTTGCAAAACTCGCTATATGACTCCCCTGTTCTTCTCCCCTGGGGAAATAGAGGGTCACCCCCTGAAACAGGTCACAGATGTCCAGTTAAACCTCAGCGGCCTAACTCATGGCCTTCACTTTGACGTTTTATTGATATACTGAATGCTGTACCAGACCAATGAACTTTATTCCAGCATACTCAAAAGTTGTGTCGGGTTGACTTACTTGGGAAAGGCGCTACTTGTGATCTCTGATTAATTTCGGCCGTGCCAGTGCTAACGAAAGCAGTACATTATGGGCTTCACGCTGCTCGGGATGTGGGAGGGACACAGTGGGTTTAGGATAGCGTTGCTCCTTGTACAAATGCCTCCTACTGATAATTTGGGCGTCCATCCATCGCTAGCTGATCATGCATGTTTGGGTTTCCTCTGTCCTCACTCTGTGCATGTAATGACAGCAGTATATGGTGGCTGATAGGCATGTGTATTGGAAGAGAACCCCAAACTTATTCTCTTGAGATGGCAACATGAGTCGCGTGCAAGCACGCTTGGACATTGATTGGATATTTAGGAATTTTGTTGGACTGGAGACGGCAAATGGGAAAAAAATTGTGCCAGCATACTGAATGCTATTCTAGTATGCTGAACAATGTGCTAGCATGATCAATGCAATTCCAGTTTACATAACAATGTGCTAGCAAACTAATGCTCATATTACCCAAGTTATTACAAATGTAATTACATTATTGAATAGTGTAATAGTTTTAAGTGTGACTTAAGGTATGCTTTCAAAAAGGGTGACAAAGAGTAATAATAAATGATGACATAAACGGTTACATAATGCTTATTCGGCACTCTGATGAATGAGGTATTTGTTAATTAACTGTTAGATAATGATTAGCACCACATAAACTAATATTCATTAATGTTCCCTTTTTGTAAAGTGTTACCGTATTCCACTGTTCATGCATACTCAAAGCTCCGCAAAGTTATCTGAAAGCCTGCTATATTGAATATGCCAGTGCTTGCACTGAATAGATATGGCAAAAGTTAAAATCACTTTGTATTCAGTGCATTTCTCTGTTCATGCCAAAAACAGAAACAGCATTGAAAATCCGGATGTACCACCACCTGTGGATTAAGAAACTCTGATTAGGTCGTGTCTCATACGTGGGGCAGATATGAAATTGCCCCAGAGTCTGCTTTGGCCTCAATCAGTATCGACTCTCAGTTGTTGTCCGTGACTGCAGCTCTTCCTCTCAAGATGCACTGTGAAGCGTAATCTGCCTGCTTCCTCCAAATCGATGCCACTTGTCTAATGATGCTTTCTGTTCTCTGCGAACACTCCTCTCGGGTATCGTGTGTCGACCCGGCGAGCGTATTTAGAGATGCGAGGTGAGCCGGAACCAGCTGCGGGGGAGTACCCAATCAAAATCCCCAAACACCCCCCCCCAAATGCCTCGTCCTGACAGTGTTGGGCAACGTCATCCGATTCAAGTGAGCTGATAAAATGAGGGATGGGATGTTAAGAGAGGCGCCAAGAGTTTTGGGACACAAGCATTTATCGACATGTTAAAACACTTTGCACAAATGAGGTCTGTGTGGGGGCAGGGTATCAGAATGTGTAACTTTAGCCGCTAAAAAGCCAAACTATTAGAATTGATGGCAAGCAGTTGAAAGAGGGGAGATAATGTGGTGATTAATGAATCAGAAGGAGGGAAATTTCAGGTCAGTAACACAGAAATACGAGAGAATAAGCCGGGGAGGTGGACTATGTAATGTCATGCGCATCAAATTAGCCCTTAATGTGATTTCGTGTTCCCCGTCTATTGAAGTGAGCACAGATGCGGCTTTCTCTTCTCCAGAGGACCTAATCGCATCAAAGATCGTCACGGGCTTCTCCGCAGCCCTCTCTTCGTACTATAGCGGAGCTAGCATCAGCACAAACCTGCACGACGAACTGAAAACTATTGATTCAGCCACAGAGATGGAAACATTATTAGAGAGTGGGTGAATGGTTGGGGTCTGAGGAGAGAGTGGGAGTTGCTTTATTTCGATGGATTCCCTGTAATTTCCGCCACATTTGGCGCATTGTTTTATATTAACGCGGAGGAAAAATATGCTAATAAATAAATACATGCTCGCGGAGGTGATCCACGGAGCGTGAAATTTGTCAAAAATCCAAGCCCATCGATGAGTCAAATGTGCTTTTCAAGCATGTTTTAATTCTGTGGGCAGCACTTAAAATCTTGCTACGCTTCCATGGGCAAAATCAGTATCTATGTTAAGGATTACCTCCTTAACAAAAATAACATTGAGCTCATCAAGTGATACAGGGTGATCTGGCATTGACGATCACTGCTGCCATTTTGAATCTTCAGTGAAGAGTGCACTGGAGAAATGGGTTCATAATATATTTTCCCTTGCTTGTCTTTAGCACACAGAAAAAAAATTACTGTCAATTCAAATTTCACATTATGCATGTGAGGCTAAAAAGGATAAAGCTGTATCACGACTGGTTCAATGCGAACACTTTGGAGAGTAGGCCCAGTTTTCATATTACCGGTGAAATGAATGCCTTAATCATTTCACAGTATAAAAACTAAGCTTTGGACTTTCAATGCCACCCAGACAGTCACTGGAGATTACCACATTTTTCATATGTTTACAATTTTCTCTCAAAACATATTTTTGCAACTGTGAAATCAACTTCCCAGAATGAACACCCAAAAATGGTAATACGTGAATGCTACAAACAAAACTGTCAATGTTAATGCTGGTGTCTTTAAATCCTGAGCCGTAGGCGAGGTTTCTCTAAGCACCGCTTTTGTTTTGAATCGCTTGGTTTTTAGGAACAATGTACCAGATTCCCAGTGCCGCGTGAATTTGAAATGAACCTTAAAAACGACGTGGAAAATGCAGCATTCAACGCATAATGACAGATTGGGCTCTTTTTACTGTTCACATGCAATATTTTGCCGGCAATCCAGGGACACGTCAGCTGAAGTCAACGAGAATGACACGTTACTGCATCACCGAGAAGCTGGAGGCTGGCAGCTAAGTGATCTCGCCGCTAAAAAGGCGAGCGTGACTGAAGCTCAAATTTGTTTTGAGCGAAAGCTAAACTGACAGTGACGGGCGCTGACTCACGGCGTCACAGGACGTCACCTCGAGGGACATGGTGTCCCCATCGGCAGCGGAATGTCAATTTCGCTCAGCATACGCCCTGCTGGTGTTAAACCTAGTCGGGACGAAAGTTAGAATTTATTCCTGGGTTAAAGGATGTGTCTATGCTCGCTAAAAGTCTTAAAAGGCAAATTTATAACAATAATAATGCTCTATAATTTGGACTGAGGTGATATAATCAGCCATGCAAATCCACTAATTAAACTGCGAAGCAAAGGAGCCGGGCAGGGTGAACCTCATTAAGTGTAACATTGAAGGGGTGCAAAACAACTGTGACTACAGTTCCTATAATGCTCTTGGGGGTACGACCCATTTTGCAATCAGGCTGCCGATTCTTTAGATCGACAGCTCTATGCCTTTGTGCTCTCTGTATTGATTTCATCTCAACTGGTACCCTCGCGAAAGACAGCCTGATCAAATTATCAATGTATTTTCTGTTAAAGTTCCCAACAAAAACATGTGTACAGAATGTTTCATGCCGTCGTTATGGCGACATTACGTTTCCAAACATTGGGGCATGTTGGCCCAATTCCTAATGGTGACACAGCACATAAGGGGTATTTTTGAAAGTTTGCTGGATCACTGCTCCTAGCAGAAGCAAGAACAGCTCTTTTCTTCAATCCATGTCACACATCTGGGAGGGCTGCCAGTTCTGCCCAGTGCACTGATCTAGCTAACTCCGTAATCCTGCTTTTGTGAAACAGGTCGCCGCTGTAAGCTGTGTCGGCCATTTTGAATAAGCAGTCCTATTAACTGATGCCTTTTTGGTTGATGCTATTCTCACATGGCAACTGAGTTGATTAGACGACTCAGGAGCAAATTCCCGTGCAGCAACGCGAGGCTCTAACAACACTGATTATGGTGCAATAATCAGCCAAGGCAAGCACCGCGACCACCGAGCTACAGGCCTCCCTCATGTTCTCCCTTTCGGAAACGGGGGGCTTTTTCTGAGGTCCTAGTGACAGCTGACCCCCCTTCAATGAGAAAAAGGCACCTATAACAATCACAAACGCTCGCATTAGCCTGCTGTGATACGCAGGCCCTCGGGTCTCATGGCTCAGCGCCTCACGGCGTTTGTCGTGGATGGCGCTAATTAGCACGTTAGCACGTGCAACAAGGTTTCCGCCCACCGCCCAGGCTCTGTTACCCCTCTCGGCACATGAGTGCCCCCCCCCCCCCCCAATTAGGCAGGAACATAACACTGCTCTGTTGGGGGGGCAGCACTGGGAGGGGGTTAATGCTCTGTCATGTTCAAATCGCGATGTGGTTGTTAGCGCTTGGTTTAGCTGCAGCGTGCTTTTTTCTTCTTCTCTTCTGACCAAGCCGTCTCTTTCTGATGCGTCTCTGATTTTCTTGTGGTTAGTACACACCCCGTCACATAATACACAGTGAAACTAGTAAGTACTTGGATAGTGTCTGATATCCCCACGAGGTTCACTTGAAAGGAATGCAAATTCCCGTAAATTAGAGCCCGCAGCCTCTGCTTGAACTGTACAGTCGTTCCTTTCAAATCCAATGAGCCCGAATACAGAGCCAAAAGGCACAGGCCGCATCACCATATAATACTTAAAGACTCTGCTGTACATTTTTTTAATGTAAAAAACCTTTTTTATAAGAATGTCTACGGCTAAAAAATGCCCAGATATTAAGAACATCATACAAGCATTATGAGGCTGATAATGAGTATTGAAGTAATGAACTCGCATTGAGATAATAGAATAAAAAGACTTCTCTGTAAATTGTATTGTTTGTGAAAGTTTTGACAGTTGATTTAAATGCTGGTTGCATGAAAAATGCGATGTCTTTAGCCATTTCTTTTGAGAAATGATCATTTTAATCAGATTTCTAAACTTAAAAATTAACATATTAACCCATTCCCCACCACTGGTAAGATTTTCTGTTTTATACGATAAAGTACTTCCCCTGCCATAGACTGCAATCAACCTTTTCATCTTCTGACAAAAATGGGCATCAAAAAGATCAACGAACATTATCAAAAATCCTGGCAGTGGTTGACAACTCAAAAATATACCCTGGTAACGAATGGGTTAAGAACATTTTACGTTGAAATCCTCAAAAAATGTAGGAACATTCTGGCTCAGGCACCAAAGTATAAATGTATAAAAAAGTGTATCTCTCTGTATCACTCCATATCACCAGCTCTCTCTACCTACTTTTATTAATCTCTCCACAGTTCCCCGACTGAAAGATGGCAGCAATTTACCCTCTACAAAACCATGGCTTTACCTGCCTGTATTTACCTTCATGTGTAATAATGACCGACTGCTCCATCTGCATGAACAGGTCACTCTCAGGTCCCTAGTGGGCGGAGCCAGGTGTCACCTGTGCCCAGTTCACTGCACTGTAAAAAATATCCAAAAAAAAAAAGTCAAAGAAGAATCCAAACTCCAAGAGAGCACTCTCTTACCTTTCTGATTTTTGCTGCTGGTGTTTTTGTCAGCTTGCAGAAAACAACATTGCCTCAGTATTTTGTACACATCTACCCCCTTACGCTAGTTAGTTTAGCGTGTCCATTTTTCAGTTTTAGGAATAGCTTTAGTCCACGTTGACGTTAGCATGTTAGCACCTTTGTAGTGCTCTGCAACAACCCACTTGTCAAAGGATTGATGTCAAACTGTATAAGATTTTACTGGTTTATTCATTGGGTAAACTCTGAATATCACGCACTGTTTTCCTTGATCAAATGAACCAAATGCATTTAACTTCTGAATTCCTCCTTCACAGTTGTTACACAAATAAGTTAGGTACCCTCACCTTAGAATGCTGAAAGTCATGTTTTAACTAATCAGTGCGCGCTAATTAAGGCAATGATATACTGACACAAATCCCCAACCAAAATAAAAAAAATCATATCTCATATCTCACAAGAAAATTGTGTCAAAATGCCACCAGTTCCCCTGACTTATGAACCATACCACCTCAGTTTTAATGGTGTCATCCCTATGGAAAAAACCAGTTCGACCATCTAAAACTGGGCCAAACTCGCTTAAGATTTGTTTTTGAGTTTCAGTCGGTCAAGTCAACTTTTGAGCAGCTGATCCCACCTTACTCTTCCAGCTTAACTAGCTTTAACCTCCTTTGTCCAGCTGCAGACCAGCAATGTCCAGCCAGTGGTGTTAAAGAATCGTCTTCAACCATTTTATATCAGTCTGGTAATCCAGCTCATTTTCAGCAGGGATAAAGGCCAGCTTTGATGGAACGAAAGAGCCAAGGCTCTGGAGGCTGTATATTTGGGTTCTGTTGAGAAATTGATGCCTCTTCTCTCCCCCCAACTTCATGAGAAGACTCTGGTGGCCCCCTCCCTGCAAACAGTCATTCCTTTGTTCTCAGCCTGTACCCCCCGCCCCCCCCACCCCCCCCCCCCCCCGCCCCAGCCCCAGACTACTGCTTCTCTCCTCCAATCTCTGTCGCTCACTTCCTTACCAAAGACTTGTTAATCAGCTGCTACAGCAGTTTGCATTAAGCTCTCTGCTCTGTGTGTTTCTCCGGAAACAGAAACTCTCAGAGCTGGATCAAGCAGTACACAGAATGGAGCGTGTGTGTGTGTGTGTGTGTGTGTTTTTTTAATGAATCTGCTTTTCTGAGGGGAATCCCCTCTCTCTCAGTCAGCTGTAGATTAATGACCCCCCACCCCCCAGTGCTTGAAATGGGCCGGTTCTCACCGTTACGCAGTACCGCCACCTCTGATTTTTAACCCTCTGCGCACCGTAACTTTTTACGGCGCCCTACAGCGTACCGTCACCTTTTGACACGTCTAGGCACGCATATTGTAGCTGTAAATTACGGTCTGTGCGATTATTTATTTGTTCTTTTTAAGCAACATTTAATTTATTTTTATATGCACAAGACAACCATACAGTCTTCCGCACGAGTGCATTCCAATGTAAAAAAAAATAAAAATTCCGCTGTAGTTCTTATGTAGTTCCTAAGAACGGCAAGTGAAATTCAAGCCAATTATATATTATTTTATAAAGACACGTCTACCCAAAATGCAACATTTTACCGCATCGCGCGAATTTGCGTGCATACAGAGCGTTCCAAAATCTTTTTAGCCAGTGGTCATTTGTAACTGAAAACAGTACGATTTCGAGGATGTTAGCTTGGCTTAATAGTGCGAACACTGCAAAACGAAAGCGATTTTCCCCGGACAACGACCCGAATGAAGCTCCCTTTATTATTAATTCAACTGAAACAGATAAATCTGCGTTGGAAGTTTTATCTGGCGGGGAGCCTTCTCTGGTTGACGATCCACCTGCCCCAAGATCACCGGCTCGCACGGAGCCGCCAGCGTTAGCCATGGCGTTAGCGCTAGGGTACGGTTTTTTCCTCTCATAACTGTTTTTGATGCACTCGCAACCACCACAAATAACCTACGAACCTGTGGGAAACACTGATGTATCGTCCATTATTCAGTTGGTTTGTATTCTACATTATTGACCTGTGTAGGCTTGCCTGTCAGTTAACATCTTATTTACAAAAATCTGTCCTGCCATGTTACATGTGTCATTCTGCCAGGTAATTTAAATGTCCGCTCAGTCCATAATTATATGCATATTGGTTCACTTCCTAAAATTGGCTTGCCTGGAAATGGCCTGATTTCTGTTAAAAGCATTATACACTACAAATAAAATGATTCTATTGAGTGGAATATTCTCATACCATATACCGTTATGACAACCGTTTTGAGAAAGCTGTAGTTCTGTTGTAGCTAGTCTTATTTTTTTCTGCAAAATTTTTCAATATCACCAAAAAATATTTCACATGAATGTTAGTTATTTGGTATTAAATTCATAATTTCTCATGACATTATCAAAGATCTACTTGTAAATTGAGAATATGAGAGCTTAAGTAATACTAGTTAAGATATGCAGTGGTGGCTGCTGGGTTGGGGTTGGGGCGGAGTGTATTGCGGTTCTAGTAAGGTTTTGGTTCGGTTTCGGTTTTTCGGAGCTGCTGATTCAGAGTACTGGCACCTTTTTTATTCCATTTCAAGCACTGCCACCCCCCCTGCCCTGAGTACCGCAATAACAGGCTCATTTACAGCATAAACATCATACCCATAACCTGATGCAAATAATTCTGTCACATTCACCTCTCCTCGCGTATTTCCCCTCTCTGTAGAACTATTAAACTCCATCACCTTCCCTGGGTTTATAAGTTATAGCTGCACACCTGTTCTGCGTCTTTATCCTCTCTCTCTCTCTCTCTCTCTCTCTCTATCTCTCTGTAACAGGCAGATCTCTGTACTCCTGCTGCTTGTATCATTAATGAGGGTGGTTCGCGTATGAACGGGCTGTTCAGATGTTTGAAGACCCATTGTAATAGCTGGCCTTGCAGTTGTCCTCAGCGATCATCTTTTGTTAGATTTTCTAAGTGATGGTAACAGAGCTAGCTTGCTAACTGTTCCCCCATTTCATGTTGCTACCAATGTAACATTTCCATCCCTGCCCTTCCACGGAAAAAAGATGTTCTTTTACCTCTGCGCTTGCAGGCTTGCTTGAACCTTTGGCCCTGAATGCTTGATGCTATGCTATGTGATTAGCTTTTTTTGTTTCCAGCTGGAAATTCTTCTTGAGATTAGTTCAAGGAGGACTCCCTCTTAACATCTATTTACATATTAAGACAGTCCCAGGTGATCTGATGTTTGGAACACTAAAAAATGCGAACATGCAAGGCACGCTTACAAAAATGGTGGGACTCTTCCATCAGAAAAGTCATACTGCAGGAATGTGGGTCTCAAAACATCAGTGTGAGTACATCTTTGAAACATCGGCAAAGTAAAAATCTCGCAGAACCCTAATAGCCACATTTGAGGGCTTATATATAGAAATACAGATAAAAAAAAGTTCATACCTCAGGTTCACTTTCAGAGACACCAAAACTTAATTTTGGCTCTTAACTGAATGATCAGACTTTTTAGCTGATGTTTTGGTATTCCTTTCAGAATTGGTATCGGATATGATTGACAAAAAACCTGGAAACATTTGAATCTTATGTGAAAATGCCTTATTAGTTAAGGAATGCATTTTCAACTGTATCCTCTGAACATTATTCATACACTAGCAAAGCATGTAATGACCTTATGTGTTAGTTAGTGGGAAACTAATTGCAAATTAATTTTCTTTGTTCCTGTAATAACTAATGAGGTTGTTAAAGTGAATTAAAGACGTACAGACTTGCGCTCTGGCAGCTACATTATGCCAATTTACCTGAAGTGTTACTGTGGCAATGAGGTTTTGCAAGTGCTTTTAGGACTGCTTTGGGGCTGGCTTTTTTGAAGCCTGGATAAAATTAATCCAAAGGGGCTCAGTATCAGTTCCCTGGCAACAGACAGCTCTGTCTCTCCTGCCAAAGAGGGGGATTCGGCCCTTTAAAGAACTGGTGGCCTGTTACCCTCTTATGTACGGATTATAAGGTTTTGTCAAAAGTACTTGCAAATAGACTCAAAAAGTATTTGGACATACTGATTGGCCAAGATCAAACATATCGTGCCCCTGAGAGCTCAATATCAGATAAATTGTGTTTAATTTGTGATGGACTGGATGTGTGAATGGTTTATGAAGCTAATGTTGGTATACTCCCCCTGGATCAGGAGAAAACTTCTGATCATGTCGGCCATCAGTTTTTATTTTTGACTTTCAGATCTTTTGCCTTAGGGGAGGGATTTTTATCTCGGCAAGGGTTGTTATATTGGTTGGAGCAATTTGCTTGATTATGGTTGGAGATGTCTGTTAGGAAAGGGGGCAGACAGGAATGCCCTATTTCAGGTCAGCTGGCAGTTGGCATTTGAGCTCTTTTTCTGTCAGTTAAGGGGCACACTCACTGGGTTTCCCCATGAGTAATACTTCAGTTTTGTCTGCATATGTAGGTGGCATCTGTGTGCCAGTCAAGCGAGGAGGATGTGCTGTCTTTAATTGATAACCTCCGGCTCTATGAAAGTCCATCACAAGCAAAGATAAACTGGGGAAGAGCAAAGATTTTGTAGTTGGATAGCAGCAGTAGTGTGGAGTCTCAAAATTATCAAGGGGCTAGTAGGTGGGGCAGAAATGGAAAGGAAGTCATGGGTGTATTTTGGGAACAAATGCTTTTTAAAAAGAGGACTTGAAGGGTTGAAGTGGTGAAGAACTGCACCAGATTGTCTTGCTGGAAAAGTTTGCTGCCTTGGCTGTCATAGAGGAGGAGAGTTCTAATCGGCATAAGTCTGGTAGCCTTAACCTTATGGCACAGACTAATTATTCTGCAACCCCCATGGGGTTAATCGAGAAAGAGGTCATTTTCGTCTTTTTCTGGTCTGATTGACACTGGGTTTGAGGTGCTGCATTGATAAACCTTATTTTTGGGGCGGCTAAACTGTCAATGTGGAAAACTCAAAAAAAAACAAGCTCAGGGGAATGGGGTCAACTGACCCAGTATAAATGTTTCAAGGCTTTATAGCTGGTCACCGAAGAGTAGAGTATGCCTACTGCAGGCTGGGAGGAAATGTGGATTGGTTTGTACAGACATAGGGCATTGGTGAGGAGTTGTGCTCAGTTCCTGAAAATGGAGAATTGCTTTTTAAAATGTTTATGTTCTTACTTGTGTCCTGGTTTCTGTTTTTACAATCTTTAAAGATTTTGGTATTGTTTCCCTTTGTGTACAATAAAGGTAGGTTAAAATCAGCGAAACCATAACTCAAAGTATTCAGCAAAAGCAATTAGAGAAAGGGTTAAGGCATTTTCAATACCGTCTTACTATCCTAATCTCCTTATTTCATCTCTCTCCCCCTCTGTCCATCGGTCTCTCTCTCTCTCTCTCTCTCTCTCTCTCTCTCTCTCCCCCTCTCCTGTGTAATCTGTGGCTCTTGTTAGCCCCAGCTAAAGGTAAGTACGGCAGATGAAAGCCCACAGCAATAAGTGCTCCTCAGCCTGACAGTAACATTATCATCATTACATGCTGTTATATAACAACATCAAACATGATTTCACTGAGAAGTGCGTCCTTTTATTTCTGAGCATCAACCTTGTGCCATTTGCATGTGTGCATGTGCATGTATGCATGTGTGAAGGCGTGAAATGATTGTGTGTTTGTGTGCGCGCGTGCATGTGTGTGTGTTTGTGTGTGTGAATGAGTGAGCGTGTGTGCATACGCTGGTGCATGCTCTTAAGTTCTTGTGCCTGTATGTGTGAGTTTGTGCACGGGGACATGACTGAGGCTCAGGGAAGGGATGACAGGGCCAGCGAGAATCTTACACGGGGACAAGCCTGTGTGCTAATGCCCACAACCCCAACAACCCCAAACCTGTACACGGGACAGATAATAACCATCACTGCCTAATAGAGCTATACATATACAAGGCACAGAATGTTCTGGAGGCCGATTCTTGATCTTATGGGCTTCCCAGTTCTCCTGTCCTGCACTGAGCCATCCCAGGACACGCATGCCGACACAGAATCAGAACATCCCACTGTACCAAGGAGATGAGGGTTGGGTGGGTAGGGCTGGGGCTGGTTTGAGATAGAGTCACCTAAATTGGGCCCCAGTGCTGCTATCTGAAATGCATTCTCAGTTAATCTTGCACTCATTGAGCAGTGTTCAGGAGTGAAATTTGTGATTTAGTGCAGGAATTCTGCAAAAAAAAGAAAAGAAAAAAGTCTTAAGGGTTTCAGCCATGTGAGGACACAAGCAGTGGAAAATATTCGAAGAGTTTGTTTCCAAAACGCAATATATCCACTTTACTCATTTTGAGCAAATCAGCCTTTTCTATGTTGGCACCTATTGCATTTTATAGAAAAACACAAACTCTGACCATGATTAAAAACACTTTGTAGTTTGAACTTCTAAAAACTGGTTTTTGCACCATGTGTATGAAGCACAGGGCTATCGCTCTATGGTATTATCTCAATTTTTGTAATTTTGGCACTCATTGTGTTTTGGAAACAACCTCTTCATATGTTTTCTTTTGCTGTTTGAGTGAAAACTTAACTTTTCCTCATTGGAGGGCTGTTGGCCAGCTGACTCGGTGACGGCGAGAGTGAGCACCACCACAGCAGATCAAATCCCATGTCGTGCCAGACTGTGGCCAGCAGCCTTCTGAGAGCAGCAGCTCATAATTGGCTTCGAGCTGCTCAGGGATTTGGGAGGGATACAGTCGCTTTGAGTCGGTATTGTTTGTCGCTCAAACACCTCCTGCTGGCCACCAGTGTGCTTGTCAGTTTCATTCTGAGCATGCGCATCTTGAAGGTTCCTTCATCATCATTCTGTGTTTGCGCGGTTTGAATCTACTGATGTAAAGCAGCAGCGGATGACTGGCGTTTTGGAGGAGAGTCATAAACTGTCTCGCTCTCCTGAGAAGGCAGAACGAGCTGTGCGTGAGCATGCTTGTACGTAGTCTGCCAATTGGACATTACAGATTGTGGCGCAAATGGAGATGCCATATTAAAAATAAAAAAAAAAAATCCACATTGCAGTCCGTCTTAGTTTGCTAAAAATAGGATTGTAATAAGATCATTATCAGACAGATTAAAACTCTGTTTGAAACGGAGTTTTTTTTTTTTTTTTTTTTTTTGGTGTTAGCATTATGATCCCGTCTGGGTGTGGTGAGATTATTCGAGCTCTTCAGTCGCGCATTTTCACCGTGGCGTCTCGCGGCAGCTGCCGCGGCGCTTCGCCTGTGGCGCCCACTTCTCTTCTCGGAAATTCTCAGACGCAGTTATTTCTTTACACTGTTTTGGCTCTGGCGGTAATTTCAGAGCACCTTACCTAACTTGGTAAGCCGCTGTAGCGCGACAGTAATTACGCGCGAACGGCCTAGGTCCGGCGTTAACCCTTTCCGCGCCACAGGCGGGAAACTGGCGCCAAACATGGCCAGGAGGAAACAGGTTGCTATGAGATGAGACCGGCAGGCTGGCGGTATGGCGCGGTTGCTATAGTGACTGTTGGGGGGCAGAAAGAAGCCGAGGGGCTAAAATAAGATCGCTGATAATTGTCATTATCGCTCTGAGACCGCTAGAAAAAATAGCAGGAGATGGATATGAGGTCTGTGCGCACTGCGGGTTTAAACTGCGAATGCAGAAGTTACCAGCAAAGGTAAATGGTGGATGTCAGAGCTGCCAGGACCCCGTGCTTGAGGCACTGGAATTAAAGATGTGTTGTGGATCTGTGTGTGTGTGTGTGTGTGTGATGTAGGTAGGTCTGTAGGTCTGTGTGTGAGTGAGAGTACATGTGTGAGTCCGTGTGTGAGTGCGTGTGCATGTGTGTATGTGTGTCCATGACCCCATGTTCTTGCAGGTTTTTTTCTCACAATTGATCTGGTTCTCTTTTGAGGCAGGTCATTATATGTGCCCTGTGTTAGCGATAGCCGCAGGTTATTGGGCTGTGGGAAGGAGTCGGGGGGGTCATCATCATGAGTTACCCCTCTGTGCGCACTGACCCCTGCTGCGAAACACCCCCCAGCCCCCACCCCGGTCCCACCGGCCCGAATAAAACTACTAAAAGGGGGGGTGTCCCATCGTACCCTCAGAATACTGGTGTTGTCTCTAGTTTTATTTTAACCCAGCACCACAGTGCCTGATTGTAACTGAATGACTAATCAAGGCTTCCAGTCAAGACCTCATTAAGTGGTATTAAATGTCCCTGCACTTGGCTAAATCAAAACTCAGCACCCACACCAGACCCTTTTCGGATGAGGGGGGGAGGGGACTCCCCTCTCCTAACGAGTCCCCTGTCCTCCCCAAACGCAGGACGCGGCACACGGCCTCCTGGGGGAACGATTACGGACCCCCAACTCAGCCCCCTGCCTCCAGGACAGGAGAGTGCTGGCATGCTGTTGCCATGGCGAGCAAGTCAGCAGATAAATCGCTGTCAACCTTTGAGGCCGCTGAGCCGCGGGGGGAGGGGGGGGAGGAGAGACAAATTAAATCAGTTCAACAAGTTTTAGAGGGAGAAGAAGAGAGAGAGGGAGCGATTCAGAGATGGAGACGCGCGGAGGTATAATCGAACTGGGGAGTGGAGGGACTGGTGGAGAGTATAGAGAGTTTGCGATGGAGGTGGAAATGAAGAGATGGAGATGGAGAGGGTGTCTGATGGAGAGAGAGAGAGAGGGAAAGAGAGATGGAGAGTAACGGGTAGTAACAGAGGCACAGAATGACAGTGAGACGGTATTTGAATTGAGGCGCCATTGATCGCTCAGACCCGACAGACACCCCCCCTTCCCCCCCCAATTCCCTGTATACGGAGCTCCCCTCTCTGACTGCGGTATCCGGTCATAATATCAGATTTGTTTAAATTAAATTAAGCTTAAATTCCCAGGCCGGGGAGAGGTGCACGATGGGTAAACGGCTGTAGGTGCGGATGGTTTCATTAGGAGGGAGCAGGCGGTGCGATCTTCGATTGGCAGAGTGAAAGATCGATCGCTTGGACACCCGCGCCCCGTAGGGGGTGTCAGGGGATTCCCCTGAGTTCCAGCACTGCGGGGGGGGCATGAAAGCAGCCTGATGGCCGATATCCCCGCTGTCTGCTGTCAGAGGTGGGAGTTGTGTTCGGTTACCGCTGGCCACGGCTTCCTAACTTCCCCTCTCTCACAGCGTCGGTTTCTACTGCTAGCAGCGGCCCCTGAGATTACAACAACCAGAAAGTAGCAAAGATTAGTAAAGTCACAGAGATCGTGAAAGTTGCAGAGACTGGGTTGTTTGTGCTGTGCAGAGATACCTCACTGTCAACACGACAGAATTATCCTGTTAAGGTTAATGTTGGACAGAAATGCTATATTCTACACAGAGTATAGTTCCTATACTGTAAAGACAGTCAGCTCATAGCAAAGATGGTGCATTTTGAAGATAGCTACACAGGGTAGATATACTCTGCAGTAAAAAACAAACAAACAAACAAATAAACAAACAAAAAAACTCAGCTTTCAGCATAAACATTGACCATTCCCTGGTCTAGAGGTCTTTTCCATGGTCTCACAATCTACCGGGATTCCGGTCTTTTCTACTGTTACTCCTTTTTGGAGGAAAATTTCATTTTCTTTTTTAATTGAACTTTATCTTTGTAAAGAGGTCTATTCCTGTTAAGGGGCCTTTAACATTTTCAGCCCATTTTCCCTTCAAAAAGTCGTTTACAGCATTCAAATTAATGTTTGCCCTCTTAACAGGGATTGACCATATTAAAGGGCTTTTCTTTTTTATAGACATCTCGTAATTCGCCGGAGAAGGGCAGTTAGCCGAGTCCTGTGCTTACGTTCCTTTCCTCGCGTCCCTGATCTTTCACTATAACTTTTCACCGCTCCTCGTCAGCGTGACGGCATCTTACAGCTCGAATGGATGCGAAACCTCTTTAATCCGCTCTTCAAAAAAAAAACTGCTTTTTTTCCCGGAAGATTTCTGGATATCTGTTTTAACTGACAAAAATACACACTCGTTAGATTTAAAAAAATACATATATATTCTTTTTTCTTTTTTCTTTTTTTTTGAAAAAGGTGTCGTCTGCTCTGGCGGCGTTTCAGGCGAGTCGCATTCAATTATAGCTTCTGCCGCTTTATTGTTATCGGGTCGGTTTGTTATGTTAGGCTGTTATGACTGTTAGTGTAAAGTATATAACTTCCTGCAAACTGCGTGACACGACTGATCGAGCCTTTCTTTAAAGTTTCAATAGGATTCTTTTCATCTCTCCTTCCTCCTCTGGTGTTAGAGAAAAATAAGAGCAGACACTCAGACATCCTCCCGCAAACTCCTATAACAACGTGTTCCGTACCACATAACAGATTGAATCCTCTGTACGTATTATCATTGTATATCTTCTGAATGCTCTGTAAGACGGCAGGTGCCTCGGTAACTTGTCCTTATATTGGGGAACTTTGGCTGTGTTAGGCAGCTTTACATCTGGCAATATTGATTCTTATCACAGCTTTTTAATGCAGAACAGTCTGTAAGCGTTTACACATTCAAACGGTGAATAAAGACCATATCGTAATTAATTTATGGTTCACTGTGTATGAATGTGAATTCCCTGAAATTGAAGCTGACATGGAGTCCTTTAACTGAGCTAAGTAATAAAATTAATAACATATGAAGACCACAGTGGAAAAATTATCAGTCACATTTTCACGTTGTGAAGAAATGATGAATTAAAAATTTTAAACGATCTTAGAAACAAAGCACTGAAAAAATATGCAAAAAAATATAAAATATATAAAACATTCTAATAATATATTATATTATTATATATTATTTTAAATATTATAATATATAATATATAAAAAATACAAAAATGCAAAATTTGGACTCGCTGATCGTTTTTCCTTTGTGGTCTTCATATGTAGGGCTATTGGACCATGTATGAATATTAGCCCTTAAAATTATGTCTGTTTCCTAATACATACAGGCCTAACTTTACTAGAAGGCCAATAGCTTGACGTAACATGTCAAGCGCTGGTTAATTGCTGAGTTATAGGTCTGTTTTAATGCAGCGGTTTCATGCTTGTAGTCAGTGTTTGTGACTTAATGGATATTTAGATTTCCACCAGTTACTCTGCATTACTGCCATGTTGGTTCTGCGAAGTATGTTTTAATTCTGCTGAGAGGGCCACAAGTTGCTGTAGATTATAAATTCAAAGCAAATTTAGTTTTTAAAGTCATCTGCAATCTAAACAATCTTATTTTTGCTGTCATGTTTTTGTGTCTTTCATGTAAAAGAAGCAAAATGCGTAAAAATAAGGATGGCAGAATTTTAATCTTTAGGTTCCTTTCAAAATCTTTGGGCGGACCTGATGAAAATGAATATGAATAGAGCAGCAGGTGAAAATTACAGCTGAACAGGGGAATATAAGCCATGTTTTAATTTTGCTGGGATGGAAGGATTAATCATATTCGTCACGCAGAGGCTGTTAGAAAGAAAGAGAGAGAGAAAGAGAAAGAGAGAGAGGTAAAATCAGATTCCTTTACATTGTCTATGGGCCATAAACCAGCTGCTTCCCTTAGTCTCCGGCGGTGAGGAAGTCGTGTTTTAATAAACATTTTGACTCCTCCTCCGTCATTGCCACAACACTCGCGCGGCTTGTACTCGCGGTAAGCTGAAAGGCTGCCCACCATGGCGAATCTCACTTTGACATCTTAGATTTACAAACAGCTCGAAGTCACACACGACCTAAATCCTCTCTCTCTCTCTCTCTCTCTCTCCCTCTGTCTCTCTCTGTAGGTGTTTTGACTCGCACATTTAACGTTTCTTTGGAGATTAGGGAATTCATCCGTTTTTTCCCTGCGTCGATTTCGCCCTTTCAACTTCCATCCGCTTTCCTCTTCTCCTCGGCTAGCAGAAATATTTGTTTTTTTTTCCTCCACGATCTATTTCTTTTTTATTTGTAACCAGCGAGAGGAGGAGGTGGTGGAAGAAAGGATGAAGGGGCAGAAGAGGGAAACAGTGTGATGAAGGCAACATCAGATACCTGCGTGTTGCGCGGTTCTCTCTGCCGCACCGCTGATTGATTTTTTTTTCTTGACAGAAACGTCCTCATTAGTGCTGTACAAACGGGATGAGATGGAGAGGGAACCAGAGGAGGAAAGTTTACTCGCTTTCATCTCCACTTCTATGAATTCCAGTTATCGAATTTATGTGTTGGCGCACATGCACCATCGCACACTTACAGTTTCAGACACACACATGCTCACACGGGCACTTGTGCACGTACATGTACGTGCATGCACACACATGTACACCCGTGCACATTCTTGTAAATACAAACACATGCACACTCATGCACATACACGCACACACATGCAAATGCACACATATGCATACACAAGCACATTCATGCACACTTGTGTAAATACATGCACGCACATGCATACTCATGCTCTTTAGCGCACAATTATGCATACTCATGAACACTTGTGCACACACATGCATACACATGCTCAGTCATGCACACACGTGCACATACAACCCCAATTCCGAAATAGTTGGGACAAAGTGTAAATTGTGAATAAAATCAAAACGCAATGACTTTCAAATCTCACCAGCCAGTATTTCATTCACAATAGAACAGAGATAGCATTGGAAATGTTGAAACTGAGAATTTTTACAATTTTATCCACAAAATGAGCTCATTTCAAATTTGATGGCTGCTACAGGTCTCAAAAAAGTTGGGACAGGGGCCTGTTTACCATGGTGTGGCATCCCCTCTTTTTTTTAACACAGAGTGGAGGCGTCTGGGCATTGAGGAGACAATTTTATAGCCATTGGAATTTGATCCCATTCTTGTTTAATATAGGCTTCCAGCTGCTGGAGAGTTTTGGGTCTCCTTTGACGGACTTTTCGTTTAATTATGCGCCAATTGTTCTCAATCGGTGAAAGATCAGGACTGCAGGCAGGCCAGTTCAGCACACGGACTCTTCTACTACGAAGCCATGCTGTTGTAGTAGCTGCAGTATGTGGTTTTGCATTGTCCTGCTGAAATACACAAGGCCTTCCCTGGAATAGATGTCGTCTGGAGGGGAGTATATGTTGCTCTAAAACCTTTTGTATACCTATCAGCATTTGTGGTGCTTTTTAAAACATGCAATTGTCCCACACCATATGCACTAACGCATCCCCATACCATCAGAGATGCTTTTGAACTGAATGCTGATAACAGGAGGGCTGGTCTTTCTCCTCTTTAGCCCGGAGGATATGACACCCATGATTTCCAACAAGAATGTCAAATTTGGACTCGTCTGACCACAGGACACTTTACCACTTTGCTACAGTCCATTTTAAATGAGCCTTGGCCCACAGAACACGGCGGCGCTTCTGGATCATGCTCAACAATGGCTTCCTTTTTGCATGATAGAGTTTTAGGTGGCATCTGTGGATGGCACGGCGGACTGTGTTTAAAGACAGTGGTTTCTTGAAGTATTCCTGGGCCCATTTAGTAATGTCAATGACAGAATCATGCCGGTGAGTGATGCAGTGGCGTCTGAGGGCCCGAAGATCACGGGCATCCAGTAAAGGTCTTCGGCCTTGTCCCTTACGCACAGAGATTTTTCCAGTTTCTCTGAATCTTTTGATGATGTTATGCACTGTCGGTGATGAGACCTTCAAAGGCTTTGCAATTGGACGTTGAGGAACATTGTTTTTAAAGTATTCCACAATTTTTTTACGCAAGCCTTCACAGGTTGGAGAGCCTCTGGCCATCTTTACGTCTGAGAGACTCAGCCTCTCTAAGACATCCCTTTTATAGCCAATCATGTTACACACCTGATGCCAGTTAACTTAATCACTTGCTAAATGTTCTTTCAACTGATTCTCTTATATATTAGTAGCTTTTTCAGCCCTTTTTTGCCTGTGTCCCAACTTTTTTGAGACCTGTTGCAGCCAGAAAATTTGAAATGAGCTCATTTTGTGGATAAAAATGTAAAATGTTTCAGTTTCAACATTTGAAATGTTATCTATGTTCTGTTGTAAATAACATATTGGTTCATGTGATCTGAAAGTCATTGCATTTTGATTTTATTCACAATTTACACTTCGTCCCAACTATTTCGGAATTGGGGCTGTACATGCACGCACATGCATACTCGTGCACATATATGCACACACGTGCACACTCCTGCGTTCACATTCACACTCACGCATACAAATGCACATGAATGCGTACACACATACACACACACAGGAACACACACACATGCACACTGGCACAGAGACTCATGTAAAGGCGCCCACACTCAGGGATACAAACATGCACATGCACTCACGTGTGCACACATAGAAACACACACAAAAACACTGACAAACACACACACACAAATGCACACACATCCACAAACGCATGCACAAACACACTGACACACACATAGAGAAACACTAACTCACTTACATACACCTGCGCACATACACACTGAAACACAGGCACACATGCTGTGACACACACACACACACACACACACAAACACAAGCACAATCTTTCAGACACAAATACACACACACAAACATAATATATATCAGTGGATACACTCCAGCCCTCTCACACACATTCAGTATTTTCCCCCCCACATCCTCTAATACCGCATCAACCACTCCTCAGACGAATATATTCGTGTAATATGATTATAAAAAGTTAAAACTGGAGTAATTACCTAATGACATAACTAATCTACACCAACTGAAGATATACAGGGTGTTCAAAAAGTAACAGTGTACAAAAATATTTGTGGAGCGAGAGAAGTTCTGTGATTTATGCAAAAAAAAATTGATATAAGAAATAAGATGAATTCGGTGTGTGTGTTAGGTATGGTTCTAGAACCAGACGCGAGAGTCGAGCGGTGCAGGAAAAATGGGATTTTATTGGAAAGGGGGCGAACCCCCGCAGAGCAGGAGGCTACAGTACAAAGTCCACAATCCAAAATCAAAATCCAAAGGGCGAAATCCAAATCGTAACCAGGGCAGCAAACACAAAAATCGTGGTCAGGCAAAATAGGTTTGGTACACAGATGCAGGCAGAATATCCAAATCAGAGGCAAAAATCAATAAGCAGGGACGGTCCAGTCAGAAGAGAATCACAAGAGAGTACGAGGCGAAAACAAGCGTAGCACAAGGGAAACATTCTGACGGGGAACTGCTGTGAAAAGACTGCTTAAATACCCACAAGGGAAGTCACATGCTATGATTAGGGACAGGTGAATTGGATCAGACTAATTACGAAGGAGCAAACACAAGGGGGGGCCTAATCACATGAAATTGGCAAAAGCCAAAACGCAGACAGGGATCACGAGACAGCCTATTGACAAACATACAGCTCCGGTTAGGGAGTTCTAACATGCACAGATAATGAGAGGCAGAACAGAGTTAAGCAGGTGCGGAAGATCCGCTGAATTTGCAGCAAAGACTAAGAGAAGGAAAGAGGCGGAGACTAGAACAGGGCAAGTGCTGAGAGCTTGTTAATCAATTAGTAAAGTGCAGCTATACAATCCCTGGTGCTCGTTAGTAAGTTAGTATTATATACAATGTTAGTCTTGGTTAGTAACTTTAACAAAACAACAAATTGTTAGTATGGGTTAGTAAAATAGAAAAGCAAGGCGAAGGAAGCAAATGAGATTAGAAGGAATGTTTGAAACCCAGAAACCATGAAATCACCTAAACATGTGACACGCAGGACTTGGGGAGAAGCTGTAGCTTAACAAAAGACCAGACAGGGGAGACAAAGTGCAATGCAGGGCATGAACAAAGACATGGACCGGGATCTAACAGAAATGTGGATCTGGCATGGTAAAAACAAAAACATGGCAAAGAACTAAAACTAAACAGAACATGGCAAAGACACAACAGGCATGGCAGAAACATAACAGGGCATGGCAAAATCATAACAGTGTGCCGGTATTTGCGTATTTATGAGGTAATAATGCCATAAAGGTGTGTATTTAGCATGTTTTATTGAATGAAACTTGTTTTTTTTTTCCAAGACATTTAAGTTGTTACTCTTATGGCTGTAGTGTCCGCAACGTCACAAAATGGATCTCGGGTATGCGTACATTTGAAGCCATAGAATTTAGTAGTATTTGTGTATAGTATTTGTGACTAGTCCATGACATTTGAAGCAGTTATCAGGGAGATACCATAGTTGCTGAAAATAACAAAAAATGTAAAATTAGATGCATTTCAATTTTTAGCCCCAGTGCCCCTGAAGGTGCAACCTGATCTTGACTCATATCTCTCTCACACACATACATACAATAAGTGCGCACACCCAAGCTCTCTTATACAAACATACACAAACACTCTCAGTACACATACTCAAGCTCTCTCTCACTCAGACACACGCACACACCCACACACACACACACACACACAGTGTTGTTCACAGTTGCTCCTTAGTGTGTGTTTCAGCTGAACCTGCGGTCCCTGGTGACGCTCCTGTTCATCTGCCTTCCACAGAACTTTACTCTGGTCCGACAATCAGCACTGTGGCTTTCAGCATAAGTGTGTGTGTGTGCATGCGTGCGTGCGTGTGTGTGTGTCCGTGCATTCGTGCGTGTGTGTTCGTCCGTGCTTGCGTGCGTGTGTGTACGTGTGTGTGCATGTGCCTGTGCCTGTGTGTGCGTGTGTGTGTGTGTGTGTGTGTGTG
Source organism: Gymnothorax javanicus (assembly GCA_029692085.1). Taxonomy (NCBI): domain Eukaryota; kingdom Metazoa; phylum Chordata; class Actinopteri; order Anguilliformes; family Muraenidae; genus Gymnothorax; species Gymnothorax javanicus. The sequence continues at coordinate 779,266 of CM056204.1, read as the reverse complement.
TGTGCGTGTGCGTGCCTGTGCCTGTGTGTGTGTGTGTGTGTGCGTCCGTGCGTGCGTGTGTGTGCGCGTGTGTGTGTGTGTGTTCGTGCCATTTAGCCTCAGTCCAGCTCAGAGTCAGTGACACCATCAGGTGACAGGTGCGTTGTGATTATCGAGCTCCATGCTAACGATGCGGCCTGTGACTGGACGAGGTCATCCTGAGGGCGTCCTTTGCTGTCCATCATGCTCTAACCCCGCCCCCTCTCTTGCACCAGCTGGCCATATGGGGGGTGACCCTGTCACTCGGTCATTTCCAGCCCAGAGCGCCATATGTGGTTCTCTACCCACAATGCACCGCACAATCTCCAGGGAACATCCCAATTCTCAAAATCATGCTTTCATCTGCTCATCTTCTTCCTCAAGGAAGTATGGGTAAGGAGACTAGAGGAGGAAATGAGCAAACATTGTTGAAGTGCTGGAACACTCTGTCATCCCCTACCCAATACCCTCCGCTCATGACTGGCTGCCGTAGTGCCCTTGTACAGAATATCATTTATAGTTTGTAGTTAAGCCGCCTAGTCTACAAGGTCAATTAACAGAAGCATTCTGGGTTTCAAACCTGGTCTTAAATATTTTTGAGGAGCAACATGCTTGTCACTCCTGGTAGCTCTCTGTGAAATAATGTGTCCTGATGTTTCAGCTGCTGTTTTCATGTATTTTGTCGCACACAAATTACAGCAGATCTACTCCCTCCCCCCTTTCTGACCCGGGACACAGCCAAAGCGTTTAATCCACTAGAACAATCTACTCCCATCAGCTCAGGAAGACAATGCCGAGGCGCGCGATTCCTCCGACTCGCGTGACCACTGGCCTTGAATTCTTTACACGCTGCAAGCGCACTGCCAATGATCGCGCACTCCTTACACCATGGGAGAATAACACAGTCAGCACATATCCGGCTCATGTGTTTACAGGTGCCTGGCCAATCAGAAGCGAGGCCAGATGTTGCCTTGTCCATGGGGACGCCTGACCATAACCAGTAACAGGGTGGCTGGGATCCGACCAGTCGACTCCCAGACAAATGTCCCAGCTATGAGCCCTTAATGTGCATAAATGAAACATTCACACAGGCGAGCTTTGATTCTAGCAGCCGCAAGAAACTGCACGACGATGGCGATAATAAAGGAACAAGGTAGCAAAGCTGCTCATCACGGTAAAATCAACAGTAATGGCTCACAAATGCATTATGGGTACATTAGAACTATTTGGACGATGAACAATTAAAACTATGACTCACTTTTTTGTTATTCTGCACTTAAATAAAGGCTTGAAGGACAAATGTCTCCCAAGAGACGGCACCAGGATTCACTGTGGGAAGGAGGTAAGCTGGTGGAGGCAGTGTGATGCTCTGGGCAATATTCTGCTGGGAAACCCTGGGTCGTGCCATTCATGTGGGTGTTGTTGACTTGAGATCCCAAGTGACCACTGCAGTCATTGTGCTTTACACACAACCCCAGGTCTCTCCAAACAGCCACTCATAAATAAACAATTAGGTGGAGTTAAATATACACACTCAAGACCAATGCCTGCAGGAGCTGGCCTGCAGACAGAATGCTCTCGGTGCCAAGGAGAGCACACTTTCAGTACTATAGAGGACACCCTTTCAGTGCTAAAGAAAGCTCCCTTTAAGGGGAGGAGAAACCTTTTGGAAAAAAATTGTCATTTTTGGATAGAAATCAGTCATACTTGGTGTATTGACAGTATATGACCTGAAATACACAAAATATGAATTTGACCTAATTTGCATAATTAGGTCATGTGATTCAAGATGGCCGCCACCCCAATTTCACCATTATTTCTTTGCCTTTTATCTCAGGACTGAAGCAAGATATTTGAATCAAGTTTTTTTTATTAGATTTAGTTATGTTTACACCTTCTTCTGAACTAGAATAAAGCATTTACACATAATACTAGAGATTTAGTGGGGTAAAAGAGGATTTTGCCATTTTTCGCCCCCTCGATATGAAATATAAATCACCATAACTCACAGACCCAAAGTGCTAAACCAAAACTTTTAGTTCAGAAGACTTCCTGATATGTACACAGACTTCTGTCAAAATTTCATGAGAAAAGCTCCACAAATAAGTGAGATATAGAGCCTTAAATGATAGCAATCGGGGCAAAAATCAGGTTTTGAGAAAATCCAGGTGAAAGTCAAAGTACACCTACATATCATTGTAATATTCAACTAAGAACATTAAAATGCCCCTGAAGCATAAACTTCTCCCTCCTGCTCCCTCTGATTGTCCTGTTCTTGAGCAGATTGAAGTGATTTGCTCTTTCTTTTGGCTTTTTCAGAGTCTAGGTTGGCCTTCTCTGCCCCCCTAATGTGCGACGCATCCACCTGCTCTTAATTATGAATGATTAAACTTTTAATTAAGACCAAAATTAAAATTTTGATAAAAATTGTGAAAAACCATTTTTTTGGATTTCTCTTCCCCTTAAATGCCACAGATAGCATCCTTTCAGAACCATGGAAAGCACCCTTACTGTACTTCAGAGAGCTCTCTTTCAGTACTTCAGAGAGTACACTTTCAGCACCATGGAGAGCACTTTTCAGCACCGTGGAGAGCACTACAGAGAGGGTACACACTGGTAGTGTCAGACAGGAAAACCTTGTGCGTGTGTTATGGTGCCAGTAGGAGTATGTATGTATTTCAATGTGCATGTGCGAGTTTGATGGGGAGGGTGCGAGTATGTTTGTTTGTGAGCGTGTGTATGTGTGTGTGTGTGTGTGTGTGTGTGTGTGTGTGAGATGGAGTGTGCGTGTATGTGATGGCGTGTGCATGTGTATATGAGATGGTGTGACTGCGTGTGAGACGGAGTGTGTATTCGTGTGTGACAGCAGAACAGGTGTCTCCGGTTAAAGCGCACACAGGTAACACCTGTTCTCCATCAGCAGGCTCAGACAGCCGTGCGCTCACTGCAGACCTGAAAGAGTTGACCTTCACCACCATCCCCCGTCCTCTCCCTCCATCCCCACTCTCTCCGCCCCCTCATCCCTTTCTCCATACATCCATCCACCCCAGCCAGTCCTAACCTCCTTTCTCTAAAGGTCAGGCTCTTTTTCCTCTCACACTGAAAGATTTTATTAAAAGAAAGATTGCCGTGTGCTCAGGAGAGAGTTAGCGGGTTCTGACGGTGAGAGCAGTCTGGCTCATAGATTTATAGGGTGTGGGGAGTCAGACAGTATTATGGGTGCCGTGACTGGCTGCGGGAGTCGCGTTTCCGTAACGACTGGTCGTCACTGGCTTGTGGCTGTCTGAATAAGGGGGGGGATCCTGTCTCAACTTAACCCTCTTCGGTCATAACCGCCAGACTCGCCGGTAATTGGTTGCATTGTGGCAGAGAAAAGCGGCTGGGGCGAGAGGGGGGTGAGAAGAAGTCGTGTTGCCGTGGAGACCCGCAGCCACGGCGCGTCTGCACAAGAAGTGCGGAACATTCCGGAGTACGACAGTGTAAAAATGACGAGAAACAAAAACGTATCAGGTGAACCTCAGAAGCACACACACATGCAAACGCACGCTAGCACACACAGTTGCGCACACTTCACAGGCACACACGTGTTCACGTGCATTTGAATGGTCTTTGTGCAACAGGTGCATGTTTATCCAGCAAATAGGATGGTAGCGGGTTTTACGTCCACAGAGGTGATTAGAGATTTATTTAGAAACAGGCCAGAGAGAGTCCCACAGTGAACAAAGGTGCATTTAAGAGCAGTAGCTTATAGCCTCATGCTGCCACAGCAAGTCCTGACAAAGTCTTTCCTAAAAACTGGCAAACAAACCTTCCGGAACTGTCTCGAGTCGGCTTTAAAAGACAACAAGCAAGACACTGCGGGTCAGTTTCCCAAACACAGATTAAACTTAGTCCAGGACTAATTTGAGTTTTGCATGGAGAGTCTCCATTCAAATTTTACCTAAATCCAGGACTAGGCTTAATCTGTGACTGATAAAATGGTCCTGAGAGACACAAAAGGGGGACAGAGACAGAGAGAGAGAGAGAGAGTAAGGGGACCCAGGGAATTGCCCTCACTCCTCCAGTCTTCCTCCTGCCTGGAGCTCTGTCCAACAGGGCTCTCTCTGTGTCCCTGCCAGACCAGCTTTAGAGCTTCATTTGATCCACCATTTAGTGACAGAACGCCACCTCAAAATTCAGCCCAGGTCCCTTCCTGAAATGCCCCCCCCCGTATTTGCATGGGTTTCCTCTGGGCACTATGGCATTCCCCCTCAGCCCAAAGAATTACATCCCAGGCCAAATGGAGACTCTCGATTGTCCGTAAGTATGAGTGAATGGATGGTGTCTGTGCCCTGCAAAGCATATGTAGACTGTCTAGGGTGTGTTCCTGTCTGGGATTGGCTCCAGCCCCCCTGTGATCCTGACCAGGTAAGAGTGAGTGAGATAATGGATTGGTGGATGGATGGAGAACATGTGGATGGATGGAGAACGGGGGATCGGCCTAGGACTAGGACAGAGAGAGGGAGGAGAGGATGGGCGTCACTGAAGAAATAAGAAAAACTCTGCGGCCGCTCCAAGCATGTCGTGAAGTGCGGAGAACGCACGCAGCTCTCCACTGATTTGCACTCAACTTCTCCCTCGTACCCGGGAGACGGACTTTTACTGGTCAAATGGCTCCGCCTAGTGGCAAAACTAATGCATGTTTTGTATTTCCAAGCTGTACACACTCGAGTCAATACATTGTGACCATCTTGAAAAACGACCGCACAATGGACTCCACAAGACCTCTGAAGGTGTGCCGTGGTGTCAGGTACCAAGGTATTAGCAGCAGATTCTCTATGTCCTGTAAGTTGCGGGGCGGGGCCTCCATGGATCGAGCTTATTTGTCCAGAACATCCCACAGAAGCTCGATTGAATAGAGATCTGGGGAATTTGGAGGCCAAGTCATCACCTTGAACTCATATCTGTGTTCCTCAAACCATTCCTGAACCATTTTTGTCGTGCAGCAGGGCACATTATCTGGCCGAAAGAGGCCACTGCTGTTAAGGAATACGTTGCCATAAAGGGGTGTACTTGGTCTGCAGCAATGCTTAAGTAGGAGGTACATGTGAAGTTACCACCCACATGAATGGCAGGACCCAAGGTTTCCCAGCAGAATATTGATTGCCCAAAGCATCACACTTCCTTCACCGGCTTTCCTCCTTCCCACAGTGCATCCCGGTGACATCTCTTCCCGAGTAAATGGTGCACATGTACCCAGCCATCCACAGGATGTAAAACAAAACAAGTTATATTTTCTCCTTTTCTCCAAGTTCCATTCCTGTGCTTGGGTCTCCACTGTTCCCTCACTGCTTTGGATGGTGGGCAGGACTTCACTATTATCATTTCCATCAACATTCGCCACAACTGCCCTTCTGTCGGTTTGGACTAGACGGGAAAGCCTTCATAACCCTTGTGCATCAATGCGTCTTGGGCACCCAAAATCCTGTCGCTGGTTCATGATTTGTCCCTCCTTGGACCACTGTCAGTAGGTTCTCACATCTGCTGACAGGAAGCACCCCAGAAGTCTTGCCGCTTCAGAGGTGGTAAAGATTTGACCCTTTTCAACATAACTCTGGTCTTTTCACCTACCCATTTCTCCCACAATCAACATCCACCAAGAGCCATCTCTTCGCTTACCATCTAATACAGACCTTGTTAAACGTCCTTTTTATAAATTAATCAATGTTATTCTCACCATCTCTGAGTGTCATTATGTTTCAACTCATCTGCGTCTATATAGCTGTAATTAAGGGCAATTTTTTGGGACTGGAGAAAAAGGGCTTTGGTATTTTGCTAAGATAAATGATGAAGCAGTGAATCAAAAAGGAAAACAGGAATAAACTCATACAGCCGGGAAAATAAGTCTTGAACGCGTCAACATTTTTCTCAGTAAATGTATTTCTAATGGGGCTATTGACATGAAATTTTCACCAGATGTTGGTAACAACCCAAGTAATACACACATACAAGAAATCAAAACAAATAAGTCCATAAATTAAGTTATGTGTAATAAAGTGGAATGACACAGGGAAAAAGTATTGAACAGTCACCTAATGGCTCCAAAATTACTGGCACCACTGGCTGGCAATGCATAAACAATACTTTAAAAAATTCTACAAAATATATTTATAGAGAAAATCTAAATAACAACAATGTGAGTAATACTGTACGATAATAATGTTCCAATGGAACCAACCAAAATCATTGGCTGATTTAATTAAAAATCAAATTTGTCCAAATCAAGGTTTCACCACAGTAACCATCTCAAAATCCCATGTTGCAGATACTTTAAATTGCTCATGAACCATGTTCACTCAGCAAGATTTTGACTGTGCTGCCTTGGCGGAGGTTTGCACTCTCAGAGTGCCCCTAGTCGTCAATAACATATACCAAAATTAAACCAGGTATTAAATTCCACTTATTTAAGTTGTATCTAAGTGTTAAGGAACTGCTTTAAGCCATTACATCACTTCCTGTTTCACTAGGGTATAAAAATGAAGTGTAAAAACACACATGCAATATCCCTTTGTCATCCAACACTGTGAAGAAAACAAAACAACTGTCAGTTCAAAAGAGGCAGATGGTCATAGACCTTCATAAATTTGGTAATGGCTACAAGAAGATTCACACATGATTGAATATGCCACTGACCACTGTCGGGGGAATTATTAAAAAATTCCTAATATATAAAACTATCGACAACCTCAAGGGTAGATGAGGCAACTGCGTTTTGCCCCCCAGGATACTGAGGAGGATGGTGAGAGAAGCAACAAAATCCCCAAGAATCACTGTGAAGGAATTGCAGATCTTGGTGACATCTTGGGATAATCAGGTTTCAAAAAGCACCATCATGTGCCCCCTCCACAACCACAGGCTTTCTAAGGGGGTTGCCAGAAGAAAGCCTTTTCTGACCAGGAGACACAGAAGCAAGCACTCAAGCCAAACGTCATTTAAAGGTCCCATGTAATTTCAATAATTTTACTCATTTTTCCATGTAAATATGTATACTTATTGATATTTTTTGCATGTTTCTTCTGTGAAATCACTGCTTTGATAAATAAACAGAAATTGTGTGTACTCTTTAACTTCCTCAGCCCCGCCCCTTAAAATAGTTCACTTACCATGAAAGTGAGTTTTGTGACATCATCTCAGGAATGCTAGGTCAGCGTATCGAAAAAAGTGCATCTAGATACAGATTTCTTTCTTTTTTGTAGAACATAAAAGGTAGCCATTTCATGCTTACTTGCTGCATAGATTATGGCCTGAAACTGCCATCTCATTGCTGAATGCTGTACTTACATGTTTGTTTTACATTACTGGGCAGTGAGAGGCAGCTGGCTGCATAAAAGTCTACATGTAATAGCTGAGGTTGATGCAACTTTGCAAGTCAAAATATACACCATCACATGTCAGTCAGCAAGAATAAACAATCTCAAATGTCAATAATGCAGCCTTGTGAACTTATGTAAGCTGCAGCTTGTACGCCACAGGCACGGCCATGGTCATACGAGTATTGTACACTAATGACGAATGGTGAAATAAAAATTGGTGAAGCACTGAATATCCCTCGAAAATAATTATTGGTCTTAAACTGTTTTCAATCATTAATTTATTTTAACATCACGTAAACTCCAAAAACACTCAATATTATCAGATTCGACAAGTTTTCCGCAGTAATTTAACACAAAGAAAACATATCATTTCAACATGAAATTCCAGTTCAATTAACGTTATTCATTTGTGGATTTTTGTTGAAAATTTTCACTTTCTTTGTTGTAATTAAACAATCGTGAAGCCAAGACTTGATAGAGCAGGATGTGCTTAAACCAAACACAAAAATTAACATTGTAGATTATCTTTTTTTGTAAAGTGAATAAAACATTTTACCTTTAATTATTGCAACATTGCATTAGGAGGGAAGCTGTGCATTTGACTCATTTAAATCCCGATGGCTTATTTTTATCATTGGTAAATGTGTCCATCAAGGAAAACAACTGAAAACAGATTGAGGCTTATGAGTGCTTGTCTATTCTTACCCAGCAGAACTGGCTAGACCTGATAGTCCTTCCTGTTTTCAGAGTCAATTTAATTAAACGATTGAAAACAGGTCAACACCAATCATTATATTCAAATAATGGTCTGTGCTTCACCAATGTTCAGTTCACTAGGCACCATTGTTATATAAGCCCCCACTTTTGCTGACTGGATATCACCAAAAATGACTTCATAATTATTTATTTTGCATCATATTGACATTTCATTAATGTTCTAAAACCTGCTTCCACCTCGGGCTCATAACTATATTGCCAACCTATTCCAGCTTGAATTTCGCGATCTTCTGACAAATCTGATATTTCAGCATCCTCTGAAAACAAAACATTTTCTCTCTCATCCTCACTACTGTTCTTTGAAGAGTTACACATGACTTACATTGAATTCGGAAGTGAAAAATGTGAAGGCTTGTTAGTAGCCTGAGACGAATGTGTGGGGTACTGCATGCAAACCCCCTCCCCGCAACTCTGCTCAGAGCATTGTCCTCCTGGAGATGACATTACATGGATTATGTAATCTTCTACCAATTTTCAAGGGGCGTTCCCGAGCAAGGTTTTAATTTGCATTTTACACTTCCCATGAATAGAAGTATGAAAAACTAATGTCAGATTCAAATTCATGCGCAAAAGTACTGTAGAAGGGCTTAAAAGCAATTTTTTTAAAATTTTAGCTGTCATGGGACCTTGAAATTACAGTAGTGTGCACTGATGATTGTGCACTTAACAAAATGAAGACAAATCAGAAACCAAGTACTATTCAAGTATTTATTTCATGTAATATTTGATGATATAGATGAAAGTAAGTAAACAGATAACACTATATAGTAAAAACAAGGTAATGGGGCGAGTTTCACCACTTTGTGAACAACTCCGTGAGCAAATAGTCCAACATTTTAAGAACAACGTTTCTCAATGTGCAATTGCTAGGAATTTAGGTATTTCATCATCTACAGTCCATCATACCATCAAAAGATTCAGAGAATCCGGAGAAATCTCTACACGTAAGCGGCAACACAGAAAACCAACATTGAATGCCCGTGACCGTCGGTCCCTCAAGTGGCACTGCATTAATTCATTCCCTACGGCAAGCCGCTACCAACGGTGCGGCGAATTCTACCATTCCCTACGGTAAGCCGGCGCCAGCGGCGTGGATGACCATTCGCAGTCCGATGAAAACACAAAATCAGTTGACCATCGCGGTGATGGGCCACCTGTACTTCAATACTTTATATTGCGTAATTTTCGGGAAAAGTATTCCGTACAAATGCGAAAATTTTATATAAAAGTATTCCGTAGGGAATGAGTTAAAAACCAACATCATTCTGTAAAGGATATTACCATGTTGGCTCAGGAACACTTTGGAAAACCATTGTCAGCTAACACAGTTCATCGCTACGTCTACAAGTGCAAGTTAAAACTCTACCATGCAAAGCGAAAGCCATACATCAACAACACCTAGAAACGCCGCCGGCTTCTCTGGGCCCGAGCTCATCTGAGATGGACTGATGCAAAGTGGAAAAGTGTGCTGTGGTCCGAGTCCACATTTCGAATTGTTTTTGAAAATCATGGACGTCGTGTTGTCCGGGCTGAAGAGGAAAAGGACCATTCAGATTGTTATCAGCACAAAGTTCAAAAGCCAGCATCTGTGATGGTATGGGGATGTGTTAGTGCCCATGGCATGGGTAACTTGCACATCTGTGACGGCACCATTAATGCTGAAAGGTACATACAGGTTTTGGAGCAACATATGCTGCCATCCAAGCAATGTCTTTTTCAGGGACGTCCCTGCTGATTTCAGCAAGACAATGCCAAGCCGCATTCTGCACGTGTTACAACAGGCTGGCATCGTACTAAAAGAGTGCAGGTAATAGACTGGCCTGCCTGCAGTCCAGACCTGTCTCCCATTGAAAATGTGTGGCACATTATGAAGCACAAAATATGACAACGGAGACCCCGGACTGTTGAGCAACTGAAGTCGTACATCAAGCAAGAATGGGAAAGAATTCCACCTACAAAGCTTCTACAATTAGTGTCCTCAGTTCCCAAACGCTTATTGAGTGTTGTTCAAAGGAAAGGTGATGTAACACAGTGGTAAACATGCCCCTGTCCCAACTTTTTTGAAACGTGTTGCAGGGATCAAATTCTAAATGAGTGAATATTTCCAAAAAAACAATAAAGTTTATCAGTTTGAAAATTGAATATCTTGTCTTTATAGTGTACTCAATTGAATATAGGTCAAAAGGGATTTGCAAATCATTGTATTCTGTTTTTATTCACGTTTTACACAACGTCCCAACTTAATTGGAATTGGGGTTTGTACTTGTGGGAATGATTTTTTTGTTCTCATTGCCTACAATAGTATTTTTCAATACATTTTCACCAAAAAATTAGAGAGAAGTAATATATTAGGACCCCTTTTAGATGAAAGTGGTGGTGTGTAATCATCGCTGCGCAGTACTGTAGGACTGGAACAAAGTGCTTTGGTTAGATGGGACCAAAATTGCACATTTCGGTCAGATACAGCATCAGCATTGAAACAGAGATACATACAAGGAGAAGCCTCTCATACCCATGGTGAAATATGATGGCGTTTCAGTCATGTTTTGGGGCTGTTTTAATTCAGGAGGTCCATGGGCACTGGTTAAGATTAATGGCATAATGAATTCCACCTAGTATCAGGAATTTTGGCTGACAATCTGGTTGCCTTCACCAGAAGTCTGTTACTTAGCCATAGGTGGACTTTCCAACAAGACAATGACCCAAAGCATACCTCAAGATCCACACAGAAATGGTTCTGTGACAACAAAGTCAACATTCTACAATGGCCATCTCAATCGCCAGACCTCAATCCAATTGAAAACCAGTGGGCTGAGTTGCAGAGGGCAGTTGATAAACACAAACTCAAGAATGTGAAGGATCTTGACAGGATCTGCTTGGAGAAATGGTCCAAAATCCCCCCCAAATGTGTGCCTTAACCAAAAATTACAGGAAAAGACTCCATGCTGTTGTCCTTGCCAGAGGTGGTTGCTCCAAGTACTAAATAAAGAGTGCCAATAATTGAGGAGTCCACTTGCAAAGCCTTCTAAGTCAAGTTAGTTCTTTTTTAGAAAAATCAAAAAATTTCTATGCCTACCAAAAACTTATCTTCCACAGATACCAATTTTCACTATACTGAAACTATTAGCCTTGCAGACATAATCCATGAGGCAATTAATTTTTTTTATTTTTTATTTAAAGAAATGACTTTGATTTTGAAACACAAGTTTTTGACTTAGCAGGTTTTGAAAGTGGAGTGGAAATTTAGCAGGTTTTGACAGTGTTTAAACCAGCCCTGATGCTCAATAGGTGAAGGTATTTGACATAGGGTCAATACCATTCCACCAAACAAGAATACGTCCAAACGACGTCTTTTCGAGGTCTTCCACAAACATCTAAATGACGTCCCCTGAGGAACCAGAATGAAAGTTTTATGACGTGTTTTTAACGACGGTCTCTGGACGTCCCACATCGACATCCTCCAGACGTCTGCACAAGGTTAAAAATTAGTTCAAATGTGGTCATTCTGGGCGTCTTTTGAACGTCAACTGCGCACTTATTTTAGAGATATTTGACGAAATAAAAAAGAAAAAAAAACATTTGTTTTTCTGTCACCTCCCTCGCGACACTTCCCCATTTCTTAGGCTGTTTAATTAGCTCTTGGATATCATTCTTAAGCAGCTGAAGTGAACACTCAACTCATTATTACAAGCAATGTTCCTTTTATTCCGGTGATGAGAGAAATCGAACCTTTAACTTACCGATGATGGTGCTATACTCGCTACCGACTGCGCCACGTAGTTAGGTTAGACACACTGAGTAGTAAAGATGTGTTTCCCAACGATAACTTTCCACGGGTCATTAAACGAGGTCATAACAACTTGTATCCAAAATATGAAAAATAATGTACTGGACTTATAGTATAATAGTGTTGGGAAAATAAAAACAATTAAGAATTATGTTAACATGCAATTTTGTGTTTTAATGTTATCATAGTCGTCTGTTTTTTTTGTTTGTTTGTTGAAAGTGGCGACTCGCCCAGTAGGGTGGTTAATTAGGGGAAAGAGATCGGCTATCTGCGGTGCGAACAAGAGAAGGAGTTCTGCTATTGGCACCGCGGTGGGGCGGATAAGAGAAGCACTTCTGCCATTTCCCCCACAACTGGGCCAATAAGCGATTTCATTTTATAATCCGCCCCAGTCTTTGAACTTTTCGCGGCCATGGGACTTAATAGCCTCTTCCTTGTTTGTTTGTTAGTAATAAACCTTAAAAACCTCGCGAAACTCGATTGCTGTAATACCTTGTGCTGCACGTAATTACTATTATGCGCTTTTCACGTGAGAACGTATCCTCTGTGCCATGCTTTTCACGTGCAATATGGTCCTTGGTCCCGCCCCCCAGGGTATATAGGCTACGATTGTGAATCAATCTTGGCCGAGACAGTAAACGAGATGTCTGTTCGACGTGCAGATCATGCTGGCAATTTGTAAGATTCACATTCAACAGCCTTTATCGCTGTTTAACTTCATGAACATCCCTATAGTCCCGTCCGTACATAACAAAGAACCCACCACTTCCTGTAGCTCAACATATGTAGGCTACTCTTGAGCATAAAAAAAACACTCCACATTGTTAACTCAGATCACAGATATGTGGTTCTATATTTGGACGTCGAGATAAGGTATTTTCTGGACGTCTACTGACGTGCAAGACAGGTGCAGGAAATAGATCCTTTTCACATTTGCCATTTTACATGTCAAAGCTGGGAAAGCTCTGATGTAATTAAGCTAATAAAAGTGATCATGGTTCCATTGCATATAGCCTTGGTGTGTAACAATCATTCCAGTAAGACAGCAACCACAACAAAAGAGCCTTATGACTCCGAGACGCCTGGGTGGAGTAAGACCATAATTATTACACCTGTGCTTGATGCATCACATGTCAAAATGGCCTCTGTGAAAAAGGTCTGACACAAGTGAACAATTAATAGGCAAGAATTGGAGAGCGCGCATGCAGTAACTCCTAAAAATTTCCGACATGATCTGCACGTCGGGCGGACATCTCATGTTTGCTGAGTTAATAATAATCATCATCATCATCATCAACAACAACAACAACCTCTGTGCTTTCGCTCCAGTTCTTGCTGATTATTGTTTAATTACTTGTCGAACCTTTTTCACAAAGGCTATTTTGTCATGCCAAAGCAGCAAGCACAGGTGAAAAAAAAAATGGTCTCATTCCATTTAGGTGTTTCGGGACCATACTGCCCTTGCGCTGTGGTTCCTGTCTCACTAGAATAGTTGTGGCACGCGAATATGGAATCGAACCATGATCAATCTTATTAGCCAATCACACATTTGCTTGCCCTGCTTTGTCTTGTAAAATGGCAACTGTGAAAACGACCTAAATCCTGCACCTGTCTTGCACGTCAATAGACATCCAAAAAATACCATATATTGACGTATGAGTGTAGAACCACATATCAGTTGTGTCATCTGAGTTAACACTGCAGTTTTATTTTGAAGAGAATATATGTTCAGCAACAGGAAGTGGTGGGTTCTGTCTTGTGGAGACATGACTTTGGGGATGTTCATTCTCTTAAACAGCGATACAAACTGCTGAATGCGATTTTAAAAATTGCCGACATGATCTGCACGTCAGGCAGACGATCTTCTTAGGTTCAGTCTAAGGCTGCGCCCGAATAGTCAAAAAATTGTGGCCTATCCACTAATGCCTAACCACTTTCCTTTAACCTTTGTGGAAAACGTCATAAGGGAAAGGAAAGGTGTTTTAGGGAATTCCTAACGTCTTAGGAATACAACCGCGCTAATTAGCGAATCCGAATGCACTTACACTAGGCAACGTGATCATGAGTCCCCTGCCCATCATATGCGTTTGCTTACGCGATTGGTCGGATGAGTGGTCGCCGCTTTAAATATTGCAGCTGCGCAGAATTGTGGGATAGCTTTATCTCCTTTCCTTACGAAAAGGATGATTCTGTGTACCCTATGCTAAAGGTGGTAAATTAGGAAGCACTGAGACACCTTTCCTTAACATTAGAAGAATTCGAATCCACTTATGGCTGCCACGTAATTATTTCCGGATCATTTTTTAGGAGTTAGGAACTTTCCTAAGCAAAAAAAGACTATTCGGACGCAGCCTAAGGTTCAATCTTGAACCTTATTTGTGCGTCGTACTGACATACAGGTATGGTCCTGGACCGACCGACGCGATATGATCTGCACGTCGGGCAAACTTCTCATGTTTGCTGGGTTACATGTAGAGTGTAGACCCACTCTACAAGCAACCCCATGCTACAGACAGCACAGTGGTTGAATAGCTGCTATGACAATGACAACATAAACATGAGTCCATGGGTTCAAGTCCCACTTTTATGGTATCACTGGATTTGTTTGCATTTTCTGCGATCAAAACGAAACTAGAGTCCGCATCCCCCATCCTGAGTTAGAGGAAGCAAAAGCTGAAGAGGCTATAAAAGCTCGACTGTGATTGGTTCCTTTTAGCGAACGAAAACGGAATCACGTTTCCACATCGGTTGATGGCTAAGCAGAATTTGACAGTTTTCCTCCTTGACTTGGTGGATTTTGACAAAGTCTCGCCTTTTCCGTTACAATTTATGAGATGATTTAGTAAGTTATGAAAGTGGAGCTATCAGTGGGACATGCGCAGGTGCCTGAAAGAGAGGCTAAGGGAGATAACTCATTTATTTTCAAAACCGACTTAGCAGGACTGACAAACACAAAGGGGCTCACGGCGCTCGGAGACTTCAAAAATTTGTTTCCAACAGGTGCTCTTTTGCAGTCGGGTAGAGTTACGATTCAAAAAAGAAATGTTGCAAAGGCACTCCGTTTAGAAAAAAACTATGAAAAAGCCTTTAATATTCACATGGCAAACAAGTTAAAAAACACAGGGAACTACGCGTTGCGGCCAATTGGCCTTCATCAGGGCGCAGGTCCCTGTGTTTAAACTTGTTTGACACGCGAATGTTAAAGGCTTTTTCATACTTTTTTTCCAAACGGAGTGCCGTTGCAACATTTCTTTTTTTGAATCTTGACTTAGCAGGTTTTGCAGGTCGACTCCTCATAGGTCCTTAAATTATTACCTGACCATTATTAATAGTCAGCCTCCGACTTCCCTAAATATGAGCGCGCGCACACACACACACACACACACACACACACACACACACACACACACACAGCTCCTCCCCAAACGGCCGTCTGATGCAGATCAGGATGAAGCGCCGTGAAGATAACCTGGCAGCGTTTATCCGGCCTCCTCGCCGGGCACACGCAGCCCTGACGCAGCCTGATTTACTGGACCTTCCTGTCCACATCGGCACGCGCCGCACAAAAAGATCAGAACCTCGCATGACGTAAGCATCCGTAATTCTAACGGCTGCTCCGGGGAAATACCGCTCATTAAAACTTGCAATACACCTCCCCCATGGGCGAGCCACAACCATTAGCGCAAATGTCTCATACTCTGGAGTGATCTCCCAATCGGACTTCCCGCTCCCAACGAAAACACCATTAATCAAAGACTGTCCACGCCGGTGTAGGAAGCTAACTGGACAGCACCGACAGGTCATCAGTCTTCCACCGGCAAATTAAAGATCATCCCTGTTGGAAAAGAGTTTCTCACGCAACAGCAGTAGATATGCGGTTATTAAAAATTGAAAATGTGTCATTATAAGCTATGTGATTATTTATCTTCAGTTCTGTGCCTTTTTGTGCAGATCTACCGGAAAATGTGTCATGATGATGATGATAAAAAGGTGTACTGCTTTTTGGGTATCAGTTTGCAATCATGTTTCATATATGACGCCTGATGATGGCAGGCTGTATTGCACACAAAGCACATTTTTCTCAAGGCTTTTCTAAATTGCCAATGTTCAGGATTGCTGTCTGTGTGATGTCTTTAATAAAAAAAATATGCAACTACTAGCAACAATTTTTAAAAATCCAAATTAAAACCAAATAAGCAAATTAATACAATATTGTGGTTCTATGTTCTTAAGATGAAAAATGTAGGAACACAAAAACATATCCCAGTTACCTGAGGTCCTGGGGAGAAGTGTTTGTGTATATAGAACAACTTACAAAAAAATAAAAAAAAATAAAAAAAACAAGAATTCTCATGGCCTTGGATGTGGGGACAAATACTGTTTGAAATGAGCCCATGGAAGTCGCCGTTGTAAATTCCTGAATATGGAGGGAAAGCACAGCTATGACCCATAGCCATGGCCCATCACACTCTTTATTATCGCTTTAATTTAACTCATAGTTCAGCACTGCAAAATCTTACTTGAATGATACACTTTGCCTTATTTCTGGAACTTCATATGTGCGAAGCACCAATGCTTAGGCTACCTCCCGCAGTAAATGGCGACTCTCTCCAGTATCTTGTGGTAACAGCACACAATTTTCCATTTGATAATATTACCTGCCACAAGTGAGAGTCGTTCCCTTTGTAAATAATCAGGGTTTCACAGTCGGCGAAAGGCGGGGCCATTTTGATAGGAGTGTATACATTATTTTCTTCCTAGGATGGTGAAGGCATGACCCACCCTACTCTGCCGCTAACTGGCTTACACTGATATTCTTACCCTAACCCAGCAATTTGGATACCATAATAATTAGACATTGGTAATGTAGCTTGCCAACCATCTACGCAAGTCAGGGACTTGCAATACATTACACCCAAATGGTAACTTTAGAATGAATATCGTCACCCTCATAACAAAAGTACCTAAGTCATTTTTTGTCGTTTTGAGAAAAACACAAAAGAACATTTTTATATCAATGAGAGTTAGGCATAAAATCTCAAAATGGGAAAAAAAAATGACTTACGGACTTTTATTATGAGGGAGTCGATATGGTGTTTGAAATTTCTAGTAAGCACTAGTAGTAACTGCCCTACTGGCTACATCGATTTCAGCTAAGTTACTTTCATATTGGGATATTCGGCATTCATACAAAATTAGCTCATAAACGAAACGTGGAAATACAATAAAATCATGATTTTCAGAACCATGGCAACACACGGTTAACTAAAACCTATTATTTCACAGAATTACTTACGCTTGGAAAACTACAAATAACACAGATCTGTATGGGATCTCAGCATTTTAGGGACCGTTCAACAAGTACAACGACCAGAAATGTAGGAAACTCATATTTTCCAAGCACTCAAATTTATAATTCCATCTAATTTTGGTAAATATTTCTAAAGATAATGTCACCACAGACACCAGATTTGAACATTGTAAAATAAAAATAGATGCTCTGAGCAATGACATGACGGGTAGAATCAGCATTATGTATACTCCTTTGGCGAGGGAGTGAATTAACAGAAGTTCACTTATATGTAACAGTCCCAAACTCCATTAAACCCCACTTCATCAGCTGCTGGAAAGGTAGCTGTCCAGTACCACCCCTCACGGTGGACATAACACAC
Source organism: Gymnothorax javanicus (assembly GCA_029692085.1). NCBI lineage: Eukaryota > Metazoa > Chordata > Actinopteri > Anguilliformes > Muraenidae > Gymnothorax > Gymnothorax javanicus. Next base: position 761,660 of record CM056204.1, on the reverse strand, counting down.
ACTCAAAACATTTCTCAACTTCCCAGATTCAAAACATTAACAGAATAATCCCACAGGGACAACATGCTTTTTTTGTCACCATTTTATTAGTTTGAATTTATTAGTTGTACATCACCATAAGTCAGTGCATTTGATGAGTATTCTTTGAGCGGAACTCAAACCAACAAACTGTTTTGAAGTTAAACATTAGACATTGGCACAAACAATGTATTACAAATATTCTCTGACAAGAGAAACCTTAAACACAATGCAATGCATAAAGCTTAAAGTAATATAAATCAGCAGTAATTGATATCTAAGTAAACGGAGACAGAAATAAAAAGAATGATAATCATTGATGCTATGACCAGGAAACTGCAGTATTGCCTGTGTTAGAGCACATCTTTAATGCACGTCAAGCGCTTTTTGTCTTTTCTAGTTCACTGTAACCCTTGCTTAGGTGACTTGTATGCTACAGATCAGTGAGGACAGGACAGCATAAATGACTTGCTTGAGTGACTAAAACTGGATTTAATGACAGGCAAAAATAAATAAAAGGCCTAAACTCCATATAGCTGCAGCAACTGTTTTTTCTCCAGCTGCTTCAAACCTTCAAAAACATCTGTAGGAAGCTAGTTTTTATCTAGCCACAATAAAAAGGCAAATAAAGGCCAATATTGACCCACGGAAGCATCCGAAATCTAATCTACACAGTGGTCAGGAAAGGCTTTCCTTCCTAACCAATCCAGCAGCATCTCTGATTGGTTGAGGGGCAAATAATTTTGCCCTCTTTTTAATGATGACACACATTCTCGTTGCCCGTCACTAAGAAAATAAAAAAAAAGGTTTTCAATCATGTCACCAGGTGCACAGCAAATAAGCCATGAAGAGCCATTAAAATCTGTTCCTTTGTGACATCAGAAGGGGAGATGACTGCCCAAATGCAGGAAGGACAGATCAAATTCAGCCAACCATTTAATCAATTCCTTTATTTTGGGTGGTGTCTCCCCCTTGTGATTTCAGGAAGGACAGATTTTTAAATCCCTTGTCATCCCTAATTGGCTGTGTTCCTGGGGACATATTAGGGGACCTTTAAAAAATACATAAAATACAGGCTGTAACTGGTCCCCTCCACCAAGTACATTTATTCATTGTCTCAAATCTTGGCTGGGATAAGCTCTGGAACGTGATTTTTAAAAAAATCATTCATGATTTGTCCAACAAATATAGCAACTTAAAAACGGATGATCTAAAATCAACAGCCGGCCCAGACAGGAATAGGGAAGCGAGCCGAGAACTGCAGCCCAGTCCAGTGTTATTTACAAGTGGTTATTGAGCAACGCAATAAGAACAGCTAATTTTACGCAGGGTTCCCACTCCAAACAGCACGGAGTATGGCTCCCTCTAGTGTTCTAAATGAGTTTCACACCAGAATTTTAGGTGCACATTCCTATCAGAACCCAAGATCCATAAGATTTTATTAAGAGCAGCAGGTGAATGCTGGCAACAGAAATTATACTTATAATATTCACCAGTGAAGGATTCGAGCTTTCTTCTGAGGTTTCAAGTCACTGTTTCGATTGTCAGGAGAGAAGACCTTTACTGACTGCACCTAACTCACAAAGGCCCACTGTAACCAAGACTTATTGAATAAGGAGGATATCAGAAACTTCAGACATATTAAAGGATGGTAATGGGGGAAATATGGATCCAATCCACAGTAAAACAGCCAGTTATTGGTCAGTCCGACCCAGTCTGACCTAGTTCTGGGTTGTCATTGAGCCCAGGCAACCAAGGTAACTGTGGCTCAATCCTCAAGTTACCTGGCAACACCCAATCCCTGACCAGAAGTCCTAATAGCGGAGTCGGTGGTAGGAGAGTTGACCTTGCTTTAATCTGCAGTCTAATAAAAACTCCAGCAAAACATGGTACACAAACTCTCTCAGAATCAATCAAGCTGGTGGCCCCATGTCAGGCAGGAGTAAGACATCATTAAAACAAACATTACACAGTCTGGCACTGTTTAGTCTCTACTGGTTAACTGTCGATGGTCTTACAGGGATCTGTAGTAATCTGCAGGCTATGGTATGACTGCAGTCTGTTCTGGTCTCCAAAGGTGTTGCAGCAATCTGCAGTGTTCAACCATCTATGGTCTAACTGCAGTCTGTTCTGGTCTCCATGGTCTAACTGCAGTCTGCTCTGGTCTCTATGGTCTAACTGCAGTCTGTTCTGGTCTCTATGGTCTAACTGCAGTCTGTTCTGGTCTCTATGGTCTAACTGCAGTCTGTTCTGGCCTCTATGGTCTAACTGCAGTCTGTTCTGGTCTCTATGGACTAACTACAGTCTGTTCTGGTCTCCATGGTCTAACTCAGTCTGCTCTGGTCTCTATGGTCAACCATCTGTTCTGGTCTAACTCTAACTGCAGTCTGTTCTGGTCTCTATGGTCTAACTGCAGTCTGTTCTGGTCTCTATGGTCTAACTGCAGTCTGCTCTGGTCTCTATGGTCTAACTGCAGTCTGTTCTGGTCTCTATGGTCTAACTGCAGTGTTCTGGTCTCTGGACTCTATGGTTCTGGTCTCCATGGTCTGCAGTCTGTTCTGGCCTCTATGGTCTAACTGCAGTCTGTTCTGGTCTCTATGGTCTAACTGCAGCCTGTTCTGGTCTCTATGGACTAACTACAGTCTGTTCTGGTCTCCATGGTCTACCTGCAGAATGTTTTGGCCTCTATGGTCTAACTGCAGTCTGTTCTGGCCTCTATGGTCTAACTGCAGTCTGTTCTGGCCTCTATGGTCTAACTGCAGTCTGTTCTGGTCTCTATGGTCTAACTACAGTCTGTTCTGGCCTCTGTGGTCTAACTGCAGTCTGTTCTGGTCTCTATGGTCTAACTGCAGTCTGTTCTGGCCTCTATGGTCTAACTGCAGTCTGTTCTGGTCTCTATGGTCTAACTACAGTCTGTTCTGGTCTCTATGGTCTAACTACAGTCTGTACTGGTCAGCAGTCTCTGGTCTCATGGCAAATCGATAAAGTTCCACTATCTATGGTCTCAATGCAGACTGTACCAGAACACTACCCATGGTCTTTCTGTACAGACCGACTTGTTTATGGTGTGCCTGATTTTTATTCATATTTACAAGTCTGATGTCGATCGTCAGTCTACAGTCCATAGTTAGATCTATGGTTTTTGTGTTGTTTTGACCAGTCTTTTCTGAGGTAAGGCTACAGTCTCAAGCAGATCGAACACACACAAATAAATCACAGTTTAAAAATGACATTTTGCTTTAGTCCTGAACTTTCTAATGTCCCTCTGCTATAAAAAAATTAGAATTATTATTATTTTTTTTTTTTTAAATCAAGGGACCCAAAATTCTTTGCTTACAGACCACCAGCAGATCGCCACTCTTTGCTACAGGTAAACCCGAGGAAACTAACACCTAGCCAACATGCCAGAAAACCCCCCAAAACTCACATACTTTTTTCCTCTTGTTGTCCTAGACCAACCTTAGGACCTTTAAAGCAGTTTTTCCTATAGTGACAAACACAGGAACCAGCCTTACACAGACAGTGCTGTGCGCACACAAACATAATCTATACATGAGAGTATATGTCCGCCTGTGCTACACAGTAGATACATAATTTATAAAACAATGCCCATTTGGTACAGGGGCAGATGTGGGAAAGTATTGAGACTTTCAAAAAAAACCAAGGCACAGGGAGGGAGGGAGAGATAGAGAGGGGGGGAGGGGAGAGAGAGAGAGAGGGGGGGGGAGAGGGAGAGAGAGAGAGAGAGAGAGGGAGAGAGGAGAGAGAGAGAGAGAGAGAGAGAGAAAAACCCTCTGGCTTTGTGTTAAAGTAGCTCATTGTACGGCCTGTACAGGCCCGCAAGCCAAAGCTGCATTTCCAAACCTTTTTGCGCCCTTCCAAAACCACAACAGAACAAGCGTCGCCCCCTCATCCCCCCGGCAACACATGACCACAACAACTGAGTCTCACGGAGCCAAAACAACAAACCGGAGAGGAGAGGGAAAAACCTTGCAGACAACAGTGCACAACGATCGTGTAGGTCTGAGCCAGTTTATGCACAGTAACTCCAAAAGAGCCTTCAGACTGACAAACTGAAATGCAACAATGGGACAGCATGCTAATGCAGACATATCAGCCACAAACACTGCAGTTATAGTAAATGGAAAACTTCCAATGCAGACTCCCTTGAAAAAGGGGCTCAATCTCTTGCTCTTTTCTCTTTTATTCCTGATGCCCTGGTATCTGGCCCATTTCACTCTAAAGATTCTGCCCCCCTCCCCACCCCCCAGTGTCTCTCCACCTTTTAAAACTTCACTGCCCTAATTTTGAAAGCGAGCGAAAGCTAAAAGCTCTGTCACTGACAGAGGTCTGCCCTGCCGTTAGGCCTGAGCGCACTCCACACACTCTCTGCTCACACCGGAGTGTGCTGGCCCAGTTCTAATGCCTAAGGGCGATGTAGCTGATAAAATACACCAAACACACACCCCCAGAGATGATTGTGGGGTTGTCAGAGGGATTATACAATAAAGCAGGATCCGTGTGTGTAACTCATCTGCTCTTCTTTACACACACAGGCTCACAAACACACTCAAAGAAAGAAAATCTAACTCCTGCATCAACTGCACACCGTGATGAAACCCAAGATAGGACCTACATTAATCAAAATGAAAACAATAGAGGTTTGTTTGAGCATGAGTGTTTGTGACGGTACATGTGTGTGTGTGTTGTGTGCGTACGCATGTGTGTGAGTGAAGGCACACAGAGACGGGTGGAGAGTGCATTAGCGTAAGTGGGGAGGAGAATCGACAGTCTCATGCAGACTCTGTAGGGCTGCTGGTTGCAGGCTTCTTCTTTGGCTGTTTTTTGATGGTCTTACTTTGAGTCTGAGAGAGAGAGAGTGAGAATGAGAGAGAGAGAGAGAGAGAGAGAGAGAGAGAGAGAGAGAGAGAGAGAGAGATATGAGGAGGGACATACAGACACAATCAGAGCCAAAACAACAGCAAAACATTTTCATGACGTCAGCCCACAGTTTAGCGTGTATATAACACCATTGTTTCAGCAGCAGCAGCAGGTGTCTTGGCTCAGACACTCAGTATGTGTGTGTGTGCGCGTGTGTGTGCATGTGCGTGCGCGTGTGTGCGCGTGTGTGTGTAAGCGTGTGCGTGTGCGTGTGTGAATAATACCTCTGTTTTAGCAGCAGTAGCAGGTTTCTTGGCTCTGACGCTCGCTGTGCGTTTGGGGGCCTTCTCTGAAGTGTCCTCATCAGACTGCTCCGACCTGGTCTCTGATTGGTCAGCTTCAGCCTTAGAGCTGTGCTGTGATTCGTCGGTAGCAGCAGCAGAGGCGGGGGCAGGACGAGCTGAGTCAGAGCAGAGGGGAGAGTAATGGAGGAGTGTTTTAAACAGGGAAGGACACCAGCCTGAGAATAACAAACACCGGATCCCCGTCTGTCACCGTCCTCCACCCCTCCACCCCCCCTTACCTGGGAGGCAGGAGTGAAGCAAATCCGGCCAATCAGAAGCACTAAGTGTTCAGTTACTTACTCCCAAAAAAAAAAAAAAAAAAAAAAAAAAAAAAAAAACAGGCCAGGATTTTGATCTGTGGGCCAAATCTCAGGACCTTTAGACCAATAATGTATGAGAGGGCTTTGCAGAGCTTTCTAGAGATTCACCAACCTGAGACTCTCATTTCCGCCTGAAGTCTGACATATTCAACTCCACTAATCACTACTCAGCTAAATGAGATCTCCATCCATTAAATGAAGTGCGCTTTGTTAGGGTTGGAGTGAAAACCTAAAAAACGGTCGATCTCTAGGAGCAGGGTTGGGCAGGGAAAATCTATGAGGACTGAACCATCTAATAACCAAGTGGAAACTGTCTCAGAATGCTGACACTTATCCCAGCATGCAGTTGGGAAGGAGAATCCTGCACTGGCTGCCAATCCACCAGAGAGCATCGTATAATTGGTTGAAGTAGAGAGCACTCTGGTTTGGGCTTCGTCCCAATACCCACACTTGCGGTCTTGGCACTTCATCAAGTGGCCGCAGTCGAATACTGCGGAGTCCGTACAGAAACACTGCAAGTATGGGTACTGGCACACAGCCAAGAGCTGAGCATACACTCTCAGCTGACTTTAGCCAATCAGAGTCCAGGTGATGGTTGTAGGGGCTGTACCTTGGCGGGAGGGGGTGGTTTTGGCTCGAGTCACGGGTTCGCCTACCGCCTCCCCCTCCTCCACGAGGTCCCGCAGGTGGGCAGCAGAGCTGCGGGTTCGAGTACCGGCGGGACGAAGGAGAAGCTCCTCTTCCTCATCGTGGATCAACGAGAGATCCTGCATGCTGAAACTGCGCAGCTTCTCTGAGAGAACACCCTGCCCCTGTAAAAAGTAATGCACAGTACACCTCACACCCTGCCCCTGTAGAAAGTAATGCACAGTACACCTCACACCCTGCCCCTGTAGAAAGTAATGCACAGTACAACTCACACCCTGCCCCTGTAGAAAGTAATGCACAGTACACCTCACACCCTGCCCCTGTAGAGAGTAATGCACAGTACACCTCACACCCTGCCCCTGTAGAAAGTAATGCACAGTACACCTCACACCCTTCCCCTGTAGAAAGTAATGCACAGTACACCTCATACCCTGCCCCTGTAGAAAGTAATGCACAGTACACCTCACACCCTGCCCCTGTAGAAAGTAATGCACAGTACAACTCACACCCTTCCCCTGTAGAGAGTAATGCACAGTACACCTCACACCCTGACCCTGTAGAGAGTAATGCACAGTACGGTTCACACCCTGCCCCTGTAGAGAGTAATGCACAGTACACCTCACACCCTGCCCCTGTAGAGAGCAATGCACAGTACACCTCACACCCTTCCCCTGTAGAGAGTAATGCACAGAACACCTCACACCCTGCCCCTGTAGAGAGTAATGCACAGTACGGTTCACACCCTGCCCCTGTAGAGAGTAATGCACAGTACAACTCACACCCTTCCCCTGTAGAGAGTAATGCACAGTACACCTCATACCCTTCCCCTGTAGAGAGTAATGCACAGTACAACTCACACCCTGCCCCAGTAGAAAGTAATGCACAGTACACCCCATACCCTGCCCCTGTAGAAAGTAATGCACAGTACACCTCACACCCTGCCCCTGTAGAAAGTAATGCACAGTACACCTCACACCCTGCCCCTGTAGAAAGTAATGCACAGTACACCTCACATCCTACCCCTATAGAAAGTAATGCACAGTACACCTCACACCCTGCCCCTATAGAAAGTAATGCACAGTACACCTCACACCCTTCCCCTGTAGAGAGCAATGCACAGTACACCTCACACCCTGCCCCTGTAGAGAGTAATGCACAGTACGGTTCACACCCTGCCTCTATAGGAAGTAATGCACAGTACACCTCACACCCTTCCCCTGTAGAGAGTAATGCACAGTACGGTTCACACCCTGACCCTGTAGTTCAGCAAATGCACAGCCCCTACAGTTTCACAACCCCTGCCCCTATAGGTGCAAGTAATGCCCTGTAGAGAGTAATGCACAGTATTGCCCCTGTAGAGGTAATGCACAGTACCTGCCCCCCTGTAGAGTAATGCACAGTTCAGTTCAATAACTGCCCCTAATGCACAGTTCTCACACCCTGCCCCTGTACAGTACAGCTCATAATGCACAGTACAGTTCAGCACCCCCTGCCCCCTCACACCTAGAGAGTAATGCACAGTACAGCTCACACCCTGCCCCTGTTGAGAGGAAATGCACAGAACAACTCACCCCTTCCCCTGTAGAAAGTAATGCACAGTACAACAACCCTGTAATGCACAGTGCAGCAACCCTGCCCCTGTGAAAGTAATGCACAGTACAACCTCACACCCTGCCCCTGTGAGAGCAATGCACAGTACACCTCATACCCTTCCCTGTATAAGTAATGCACAGTACACCTCACACCTGACCCTGTAGAGTTGCACAGTACACCTCACACCCTGCCCCTGTAGAAAGTAATGCACAGTAATCCTCACAGTCCCTGCCCCTATAGAAAGTAATGCACAGTACACCTCACACCCTGCCCCTATAGGAAGTAATGCACAGTAAATCTCACACCCTTCCCCTGTAGAAAGTAATGCACAGTACACCTCACACCCTGCCCCTGTAGAAAATGTAATGCACAGTACAACTCAAATAACACCACTGTTCAGCAAATGTAGAGAGTAATGCACAGTACACCTCAAATCCCTGTGCCCCTAGAGAGTAATGCACAGTACAATCACATCCTGACCCTGTACTGTAATGCACAGTACAGTTCAAATAACTGCCCCTACCTGTAGAAGTAATGCACAGTACAACTCACACCCTGCCCAAGTAGGAAGTAATGCACAGTACAGCAAATAACTGCCCCTGTGAGTTCAGCAATGCACAGTACAACTCACACCCTGCCCCTGTAACTGTAATGCACAGTACACATCACACCCTTCCCCTGTAGAGAGTAATGCACAGTACACCTCACATCCTGCCCTGTAGAAATAACTGTAATGCACAGTACAGTTCACACCCCTGCCCCTGTAGAAAATAACTAATGCACAGTTCACCTCACATCCTGCCCAAGTAGTTCAGCAATGCACAGTACACCTCACACCCCTGCCCCTGTAACTGTAATGCACAGTACAACTCACACCCTGCCCCTGTAGAAAGCAAATAACAGTACAGTTCACACCCTGCCCCTGTAGAACTGTAATGCACAGTTCAGCAAATCACATCCTGCCCCTGTCGAGAGCAATGCACAGTACACCTCACACCCTGCCCCTGTAGAGAGTAATGCACAGTACACCTCACACCCTGACCCTGTAGAGAGAAATGCACAGTACAGTTCACACCCTGCCCCTGTAGAAAGTAATGCACAGTACACAAATCACACCCCTGCCCCTGTAGGGAGTTCAAAGCAAATCACAGTTCACACCCTGCCCCTGTAGAAAGTAATGCACAGTACACATCACATCCTGCCCCTGTAGAAAATAATGCAAGTACACATCACAAATGCCCCTGTAGAAAGTAATGCACAGTACACCTCACACCCTGACCCTGTTCAGAAATGCACAGTACAGTTCACAGTTCAGCCCCTGTAACTGTAATGCACAGTACACCTCACAACCTGCCCCTGTAGAAGCAATGCACAGTACACCAAATAACCTGCCACTGTAATAGCAATGCACAGTACAACTCACCCCCTGCCCCTGTAGAGAGTAAAGCACAGTACAGTTCACACCCTGCCCCTGTAGAGAGTAATGCACAGTACACCTCACATCCTGCCCCTGTAGAGAGCAATGCACAGTACACCTCACACCCTGCCCCTGTAGAGTAATGCACAGTACAGTTCACACCCTGCCCCTGTAGAAAGTAATGCACAGTACACCTCACACCCTGCCCCTGTAAATAGGAAGTAATGCACAGTACACCTCACACCCTAATGCCCCTGTTCAGCAAATAACAGTAATACACAGTTCAGCCCTTCCCCTGTAATAGTAATGCACAGTAAACCTCACACCTGCCCCTGTAGAAAGTAATGCACAGTACACCTACACACCCTGCCCCTGTAACTGTAATAATGCACAGTACAACTCACACCCTGCCCCTGTAGAAGTAATGCACAGTACACCTTCATCCTGCCCCTGTAATGAGAGTAATGCACAGTACACCTCACACCCTGCCCCTGTCAGAGAGCAATGCACAGTACACCTCACACCCTGCCCCCAACTGTAATGCACAGTACAGTTCACACCCTGCCCCTCTAGAGAGCAATGCACAGTACACCTCACACCCTTCCCCTGTAGAGAGTAATGCACAGTACAGTTCACACCCTGCCCCTGTAGAGAGTAATGCACAGTACACCTCACACCCTGCCCCTATAGAGATTAATGCACAGTACACCTCACACCCTGCCCCTGTAGAGAGTAATGCACAGTACACCTCACACCCTTCCCCTGTAGAAAGTAATGCACAGTACACCTCATACCCTGCCCCTGTAGAAAGCAATGCACAGTACAACTCACACCCTGCCCCTGTAAAAAGAGTAAAGCACAGTACAGTTCACACCCTGGCCCTGTAGAGAGTAATGCACAGTACACCTCAGACCCTGCCCCTGCAAAAACTTAATGCACAGTACACCTCACACCCTGACCCTGTAGAGAGTAATGCACAGTACAGTTCACACCCTGCCCCTGTAGAAAGTAATGCACAGTACACCTCACACCCTGCCCCTGTAGAGAGTAATGCACAGTACACCTCACACCCTGCCCCTGTAGAAAGTAACTGCACAGTACACCTCACACCCTGCCCCTGTAGAGAGTAATGCACAGTACACCTCAGACCCTGCCCCTGTAGAAAGTAACGCACAGTACACCTTACACCCTGGCCCTGTACAGAGTAATGCACAGTACACCTCACACCCTGCCCCTGTAGAAAGTAACGCACAGTACACCTTACACCCTGCCCCTGTAGAGAGTAATGCACAGTACACCTCACACCCTGCCCCTGTAGAAAGTAATGCACAGTACAACTCACACCCTGCCCCTGTAGAAAGTAATGCACAGTACACCTCACACCCTGCCCCTGTAGAAAGTAATGCACAGTACAACTCACACCCTGCCCCTGTAGAGAGTAATGCACAGTACACCTCACACCCTGCCCCCGCAGAGAAAAATGTACAACCCCAATTCCGAAATAGTTGGGACAAAGTGTAAACTGTGAATAAAATCAAAACGCAATGACTTTCAAATCACACCAGCCAGTATTTTATTCACAATAGAACAGAGATGACATAGCAAATGTTGAAACTGAGAAATTTTACAATTTTATCCACAAAATGAGCTCATTTCAAATTTGATGGCTGCTACAGGTCCAAAAAAAGTTGGGACAGGGGCCTGTTTACCATGATGTAGCATCCCAGTTCTTTTTAACACAGAGTGGAGGCGTCTGGGCATTGAGGAGACAAGTTTCTTGAGTTCAGCCATTGGAATTTGATCCCACTCTCGTTTAATACAGGCTTCCAGCTGCTGGAAAGTTTTTGGTCTCCTTTGATGGACTTTTCATTTAATTATGCGCCAAATGTTCTCAATCAGTGAAAGATCAGGACTGCAGGCAGGCCAGTTCAGCACACAGACTCTTCTACTACAAAGCCATGCTGTTGTAATAACTGCAGTATGTGGTTTTGCATTGTGCTGCTGAAATACACAAGGCCTTCCTTGGAATATATGTCATCTGGAGGGGAGCATATGTTGCTCTAAAACCTTTACATACCTTTCAGCATTTACGGTGCTTTTTAAAACATGCAAGTATCCCACACCATATGCACTAATGCATCTCCATACCATCAGAGATGCTGGCTTTTGAACTGAATGCTGATAACAGGAGAGGTGGTCTTTCTCCTCTTTAGCCCAGAGGACACCACCCCCATGATTTCCAACAAGAACGTCAAATTTGGACTCGTCTGACCCAGGACACTTTGCCACTTTGCTACAGTCCATTTTAAATGAGCCTTGACCCACAGAACACGGCAGCGCTTCTGGATCATGCTCAACAATGGCTTCCTTTTTGCATGATAGAGTTTTAGGTGGCATCTGTGGATGGCACGGTGGACTGTGTTTACAGACAGTGGTTTTTTAAGTATTTCTGGGCCCATTTAGTGATGTCAATGACAGAATCATGCCGGTGAGTGATGCAGTGGCGTCTGAGGGCCCGAAGATCACAGGCATCCAGTAAAGGTCTTCGGCCTTGTCTCTGAATCTGAATCAGTTTTTCTGAATCTTTTGATGATGTTATGCACTGTCGATGATGAGACCTTCAAAGCCTTTGCAATTTGACGTAGAGGAACATTATTTTTAAGTATTCCACAATTTTTTTACGCAAGCCTTCACAGGTTGGAGAGCCTCTGGCCATCTTTACTTCTGAGAGACTCAGGCTCTCTAAGACATCCCTTTTATAGCCAATCATGTTAAACACCTGATGCCAGTTAATGTAATTACTTGCTAAATGTTCTTTCAGCTGATTCTCTTACATATTAATTGCTTTTTCAGCCCTTTTTTGCCTGTGTCCCAACTTTTTTGAGATCTGTTGCAGCCAGAAAATTTGAAATAAGCTCATTTTGTGGATAAAAATGTAAAATGTCTCAGTTTCAACATTTGAAATGTTATCTATGTTCTTTTGTAAATAACATATTGGCTCATGTGATCTGAAAGTCATTGCATTTTGATTTTATTCACAATTTACACTTCAGCCCAACTATTTCGGAATTGGGGTTGTACAGTACACCTCACACCCTGGCCCTCTGGAGAATAATGCACAGTACACCTCACGCCCTTCCCCTGTAGAGAATAATGCACATTACACCTCATGCCCTGCCGCTGCAGAGAATAATGTACAGTACACCTCACACCCTGGCCATGTGGAGAGTAATGCACAGTACACCTTATGCCCTCCCCCTGTAGACAATAACAAACAGTATATCTCCCTACCTGTGCCAAGAACACAGTACACCTCACTACCTGTGCATATGCATGCAGAATACCTCACAATCTGTTCATGCCACTGCAGTATACTTCATGAATGGCCCATAAGAACACATCATACTCTACAATGTGGGGCTGGGCGATATCTCTGTATTTTTAATATATATCGATTTATTTCTAAACGAGATATAACACGGGACAATATCGCTTGCATCGATATAGTTAATTTTGCGTTAAAATGACAATACATGGGCCGCAAGTTCGCACCTATTTCTCCTCTCCCTCTCCGTGTCCCTGTCTCACACACACAACCTTTCTGCTCTGCCTACCTTGCTCTGTGACCACAAGCCCTCTCCGCTCCCCCTCCGCCTCCGCTCTCACCTACACTCAGCGACAGCATGGAGACGGAGTGCGCCTCAGAAGAGGGGTTGGTCAGTAAATGTAGTTCGTTTGCAAACGAGCTACCGTTAATTAACTACTCGGTTTTCTGTGGACTTAAAATCCGTAAACGTTCGTTCAAACGCGAATGAGAGACACAGTCATAGAATTAGCGCAATGCTCGGATATAGCAAATGGGAATCTGCGACCACTAAGGTGCAAACAGAAATAAAATTTGTTTGGTAGTAAACAAAGCTGTTGAGAACCGCACACCTCCCCCAAGCAAGTGTCTATTCTGCAACTGGCGTGCGCCCTAGCCTGAGCTTGAGAAGCATAGGCTCAAGAGTTTATAGCTAGTTGATAAACTCAAGCGCAAATAGCCAGCGGTCTTATTGCTTAAAGCTTACGCAGTGACTTCGCCACTCATTCGCATTTGAACGAACTTTTGCGGATTTTAAATCCACAGAAAACCGAGTAGTTCACAACCGGTGGCTCGTTTGCAAACTAACTATATTCACAAATATTCATTCAGTACCTCTTCATCACCAAATGGAGCTAGTTAGCTAAATAACAACGTTCACCTAGTAACAAGCCTACCGATATGTGTGCAGGACTAGGAAAAGGGGTCACTTGGGTCATTTATGAAAATTGAGATTTTCCAACAAAATCAAAGAGTGATCCAAGTTTCTCCTTTTGAGAAAAAAATTGGGTGAATTTGTGCACAGCAAAGTGTTGTAAATTGACAGTACAGTAGTGCTGGGATATCACTATCACTGGGATATCACTGAGATACCCGTTAATCTCAGAATGGAAAAAACTCCCAAGTGACCCCTTTTCCTAGTCCAGCACACATATAACCAAGTCCGAAAGTGATACAACTGCACATGCGCACTGGAAGAAGTCATGGTCAAATAGCCTTAGAACTGTAAACCCGCTTCACGGCCAAAAAAATATCGATATATATCGAGTATCGCCATTCAGCTAAAAAATATCGAGATAGGACTTTTAGTCCATATCGCCCAGCCCTACTACAATGTGTACATCAAAGCACAGTATACCTCACAGCTTACCCATAACAGTATACCTCACAGCCTGTAAATAACATGACATTTCTCGATCTGCACATGACAGCAAAGTGCACCACACAATTTGTATTTGCAAGTACATTATGCTTCACAATCTAACATAACATGAATGGTGAGAACAGGCCGTTCAGCCCAACTAGGCTCGCCAGTTTCTTTATACTATCGCGAATATATCACTTCAGATACTCAATAACTCAGTGGTATCTAGCTTTAAGTCAAGCCTGCTCTTGAAAACTCCCAAGGTCTCTGCCTCAACAATATGGTCAGGCAAGCTGTTCCACAGCGAAATTACTCTTTGGGTGAAGAAATATTTCCGAATATCAGTGCTAAATTTACCTTTGGTCAGCTTCCATTTGTGACCCCGAGTTCTACTAACAACACTTGGTTGAAGGAATCCTACATAATTCACTTTGTTAATCCCTTTAACATATTTAAAGACCTCAATCAGATCACCCCTTAGTCTCCTTTTCCTAAGACTAAAGAGATTAAGGATCTTCAGCCTCTTCTCATAGCTTTCATCTTTAATACCCGGAATTAGCTTAGTTGCTCTTCTCTGAACTTTTTCTAGAGCCTCTATATCTTTCTTAAAGTATGGTCCCCAGAACTGCACACAATACTCCAGATGTGGTCTGACGAATGTGTTGTACAAAAGAAGCATCACCTCCTTGGATTTGAATAATTTTGGCAATGTATCCCAGTTTAAATTTATTTTACTTTACCTTACTTTGCTCCCGGGAGACTGAAACCCCCCCAAAAAACCCCCGTCCCCTTTGTTTGACCAGATTAGCGACTTAATTCGGCTGTTTGCTCACCGAGTTGTCACAAGGGGGAAAAAGGGGAAAAAGGAGACGGGGGTAAGATTCTCCCTGCCCCTACTGCGACAAAGGTTATACCTCGGGAGCAAATCGTCTAATCACTATTAATGTTCGAGCTTTTAACACACAAATTATTTTCAGAAAACCCCGTTTGCACAACAGTAAATCTTCAGCTTCAATCACTCCACACGTCTCACTCTGCCTCAACCCAAGCAGAATTAAAACCAACGAACAGCGCTACAGCACAGCCAAGAGGTCCAAGATCTACATCTAGTACATGTACTTGCCAGAAAAGTATACCTCACAACCTGTACAGATCAATAAACATCTCCATATACCAGCTTATACCAGCATACATCAGCACATACCTGCCCCTGTGGTGAATAACATCATTCAGTAACAATTGGCATTTAACTATAAAGGCCTGTGCAAATCGCAATATGCCTGCCCTGGCAGTGCAGTGAACAATGTTATTCAGTTACAACTGATGCTTAACTTCCAGCAAACATTTCAAGCTTTGTGAGAATTCCCTTCCACACAGCCACGGACTGCACTGTGACACCAGAGACACCCTGCAAATAGGGCAGTTTAGTTTTGAGCCCCTGCCCCGCGCCCCAAACGCGGCGGCGGTCACATGGCGGGCACACGGTGGTCACACGGCGGGGTCACCTTGCTTGCGGCGGTAACGGCAGCCGTCGCGGCGAGGTTCAGGCCCCTCTTTCCGAAACGCATCATGGTCGCGTAGCTGCGGTCGCACGCCTGGGTGATGTACTCATCGATCTCCTGCAAGGACAGAGGGGAGGTTGGGGGGGGAGGGGAAGGTGTCCCCATTTCTTCAGACTGCACCCCGATGACTCTACACTTGCCCCAAAACATGGCTACATCAACCAACGTCACCTAATAAAGGCCTTTACACACCGGATGTGTGACGAATAAACACGAAAATACGGAATGTTCGGATGCAAAATGTTTGGATCAAAACTCTTCACACCGGCTCCGACCTGAATTTGCGACAGAAGGACGAGAAAACGAATTTGCGAGGTTTTGACAGCTCACTCCGAGGAGGAAAAAGAGGACAGATGAAGAACAGGAAACGAGGAAAAAAAATGGACTTGTCCTCCAGTGATGAAGATCTTTTCCTCATCGGTCTCTCTAAGAAAAGAGGAGGTTTTGGATTCAACCTGTTACAAAGTAGGGATAGAGAAAGCAAGTTTCACCTCCTCAGAGGCGTTTTCTTTCGCAGATGAATGACGACGTAAAATATCAATATATCTCTGGCATTTCTGCGCTCATTTAGCTCGTGAAACTGCACAGATTTGCTTAAATTGATTTGCGAGGCTCATTAAGCAATAATCCAGGAGAATCCATTCTATACTATTCTGAATGTAGTCATGGCTGAAGGGCGTTTTTATGCACGATGCACAGCTGAGTGACAATTGTAAGGATGGCGAAAATAAATGCAGCCAAGTCAGCGAACGTTTTGGATTTTTTGCATTTTTATTGCCATCCTTACAATCCCATATCAATTATATAAATGTAGGCAATGGGCATTCACCTTTTCATTATCATCTCTTATTATCGGTCATGTATTGGTCTTGGTTGTTCAGTTGATCAATTGTTTAATTGTTAATCAGGAGAACTTAAATGCGAACAGCTTGAGGGCAAGCGAGCGGTAAACCGTGAGGTTACTGAAGGCCCTTAGAACGCCTGACGGCACGCGGAGGGGGAACGTCCTGCAGTCTGTCTGACGTAGGCAAGTTGTTAAAACATGATTAGTTGATGCGTTTGCTCGCAGTGCAAATGTTCGCAAAAAATCGACCTCGATCCAAAAAATGAAAGGTTCGCTTTTTTCACAGTGAAATAATCGCAGTCTGTGTGTAAAACCTCATGCCGAATCAGCAGTTCGAAACATTTTTCTGTGCAAATTTTTCAACTATGCCATACATAGTCTTAACTGACCCGTTTTTTTTTTTTTTTTTTTTCACTTGTCCCAAAGATCTATGGAGTAAAGTTACTGTAAATTCTGTTGGATAGAAGCATCTGCCACGTAAATATAATGTACCGTAACAGGAGATTCGGGGGAACACTGACCGTCTCCCTCTTGGACAGGGTGGGGTGCACAAACTTGCGGTACAGTAAACTGGAGCCTTTGGTGTAGGGGGACAGCAGCCAAATTACAAAGGCGATCTTCAGCTCGAAGTAGAAGGGGAACCTGCGACACAATTACAGCATCAGTGAAACATGCCGTAAATTAAGCACAAAATTGTGCTGCGATTTCTGCATAAAAATCTCGACTGCGCTCATCATCAAGTTTAGCCCACAATTCCTCCTAAAAACTTCTGGGGTCAATGACATTGTATTCAACATCGAAGTACACCATTCATAATACTAAACACAGAGGCGGACAGAGTACACAGCTTCTTTACTCAAGTAAAAGTACAGATACCACTTGTTAAATTTTACTCAAGTACAAGTAAAAGTTCTACAGTCAGATTTTTACTTAAGTAAAAGTACTGGAGTACTTGTTTTTAAAAATACTTAAGTATCAAAAGTAAAAGTAAATTTTCTAAATATTGTATTATTACTGCCACAGTGCTTACCTTTACCTATAGAAACCTACTGGATGGAGCTTTTATAGATACTTTAATGTTAAAGGCTGTATCAGCGATATGACGTCACTATTGCTGACAGTTGAAACGTTCTCAAAACACAACAGAGCCGCTCGCCACTTCCCTTCAGAAGCTTGGAACATGAACGTGCTTTTCTTAAAGTGAAACTTCTGAGAATTCGCGTCTTTGCATTGACTTTGAAAGTAATCTGTCGCGCGAAAAATTCGTTTCACGTCCGGTGTGAAAGCAGCTTAAGAATGGCTCACTCAGCTGGGTAAATGGCCGTGTACAGCTCGTTGTGATAAACGCCCGGTAGCAACAATGATGACCATTGCCAGACGATAAATTTACACCATTAGTGCTAGCTACAACAAGGTGTCTGATCTTAGCTCGGCATTACAAAATGAGTATTAACAACGTCACATAGATCACCACTTTTAGCTAAACTTATCACGCGGTTATACATTCATTGACGAATTTCAACTCTGAGTATTAACTTGGGGTGCAACTTGTAAACGTGTACACATGTACATGGTTAGTCAATCATAAACGTTTCTAAAAAACCACTAACCGTATACAAGCACTCATCGGCTGCGTCCGAAAAGTTAAAAAAAAAAAAAAAAAGCGTCCAATTCCTAACCACTTTTCTTTAACCTGTGTAAAACGTCATGAGGTAAAGGAAAGGTGTAAAGGGGACTCTTTTACAGTTTTGGAAGATAACTGCGCTAATAAAATCCGATTGCACTTACACTTGGCACAGTGATCACCCGCCTCCTGCCCGTCATGTTTGTTTGTTTTCGTGATTGGCCGATGGACTGTCATCGCGGAATTGCAGGATGCCATTTCTTCCTTTCTTTTCAAAAAGGATACTTCAGTGTACCCTACGCTAAAGGTGACAAATTAGGAAGCACTGTAGCACCTTTCCTTTACATGTAAAGTATCCGAACACACTTATCATGACTGCCACGTAAATACTTACGGATCGTTTTCTAGGAGTTAGGAACTTTCCTAAGCAAAAAAAGACCATTCGGACGCAGCCATCGTCTCCACGCTCAATTCCTCTTTATGTTGCCTTAAAACACGATTGGTTAATAGCTCATTAGTTTTATTTCACATATTGTTCACTGTGTGTTTTTTACATTTTTGGGGGACGTTCTGTCAGCCGCCTATATTTGCATGCGCAATGCCATCCTCGCGTCTGCTCGATAAAAGAAAAGCATATTAATTTTGTTTTTTGAACGAGACCACGTAAAACGCAGTTTACATTTCTTTTGTTTCAGCTTTGTGGATGATTTCTCAATTTAGTTTTAGTTTTTCCTCCTCAATTACAATTCACTTTAATGACGCTAAGAAAAGTAACGATAGTGAGACGCAGCTCCCGCTGTGAATGAGGGATGCAGTTTGCTGTTTAAGTTTACAAATCAAATTGAACAAAAACAAGGCACAATAATAAGGACAATGACACAAAAGCAGTGCTAAACTGTTAGAATTAATTCATGTCCATGTTCGTGCTTGTCAAAATGATGATTTTCGTTTATGGTTAATTCATTTACAACGGTGAAAGGGCCTAACATTATTCATTTGGTTGTGATTTTATGCCTATCTGATGTAGGCCGTAATTTTGTATTGGAGTTACCTACAAATTCACTGTTACCGTCTATTGATTTGATACACGTATCTGGCTGATAACTGCATTAATGGATGTGTGGACTGTCTTATTGGAATGGTGACAGTGCCCTCTGACTGTTGTATAGCGGTCAAAATCCACAAACTCTGAAGACACGTGTACACGTGTACACACAATTACACGGCGCGTGTACACGTAGAATTTTTTGTACACGTTCCCACCCCTAGTACTAACCAGAGAAAAAATATTATTACACGAACACAAACTCTGGTTTGATCAGACAAAATTAGCAAACTCACTAGCTTGCCAACCGAGAGTTAGCAAAGGTTGCTAACTCGCTCCAAAGAGGAAATATCGATCTCTCTACTGTTTGATTCATTCTGACCAGCATGATCTATGCAAGATAGCCTTACAAAAACAATACACGAGCTTCCCTCAATTTTGCTTGGGATGACAATTTACAATTCACATCCAACCGAGTTAGCACCACGGGGGTATACTACGAAGCAAGATAAGTGGGTTAGCGAGGTATGTCGAGCCTAACCCTAGGCTTTTCAATGTCACGAAGGTGCCTCTCTTTTAACGTGGCTAGATTACCATAGTAACTTACTCTGCGGACTTAACCTGGTCGGGAGCAGGTTATGTGCCGAGTTTCGGCTGTAATCGGCTATACCGGTGCTGCCTTATCACTAAGCACCTCCTTTGAAGTTGGCATCACCTTTCTTAAATAATCCTGTGGACTTTGGTGCCCGAAACGTACGCGGTTCTCTTCGGAGTGAGACTGGCATGACCTATTCGCTTTTTCTGACGATATTCTCTATGAACGCTGCAGATGCTCAGCTGAGGGAATTCGTTACCTATGCGATGTGCTGGAGCCATATATTGGCAATGTAGCAAAGAGAGGCACATAAGTTGCACGAACAGTACGCATAACGTTGCGTTTTTTTTGTTTTTATTTATTTTTTTTTTTTGCCACGGGAACCGACAGCGTTCAGGTGGTGATGCAGAAAATATGAGCAAGAATATTGTATGCCGCGCTTTACATTTTACACAGCATACCATTAAAATAATTTAAATAATTATGAAAGCAAAGCACCATTGGGCGTACTACTTTGAAAAATGATCTCATGCTTTGTTCTAACTTGCTGCCATGTCCTCTTGACAGTGCTGGTACTGCAACTATTAAAGCGTATTCAACTATTAAACAGTATTTTATGCCACAGGACTACTGAAAATTTTCAATGGTGCAACTGGTAAGGGTTAGTGATGGAATACGATTTTATTAAAATCATGCTGTATAAAAGAAAAGCAATGGAAAAAATACTTTAAACCAAAAACGAAGAAATTAGTAAAATGGAGTTTACTATTGGTATTTATCAGTCAGATAATATTCAATCTATAATTTAATTTCACTTTGTTTCATTTGGCCGAGTAACTAAAGTGATTTCCACTAGTCCTTCATCAGAGGACTTACGCACTTACACGGTCAGCAATTTTCTGCCAGAATTCCTCACTGGCCTTATTACAACCACAAGAATACAGTCATATACTAACATAAATCTCAATTGCAATTTCCCAAGTGTCTATCCGAGTAAGCGCATGCATAATCGTGCAGTCTTTCAAAGTGTCCAACCAATCAGTGTAAAACTTCATGTCTCCCATTAAGCCGCTGGGGCGCCCCCTGGTGCCGTGGGGGAGATATCCCGCAGTCTTTCTGATCCTGGATCAAGGATAGCTTCCTCGGAGGAACATTCAGCACGCGATCGGTCATTTTATGAAGGGAAATACAGTAAATTGACGCTTGGAATGCCCTTTAATTGAGAGCGCTCATGGCGTTAAAAGCACAAAGCCATTAACAAAGAAAGGTTATAACCACCATTGTGATACCAATTATCTCTGATTGTGAGGTCAGGGTTTGTTGAACCGGCTCACTCTAATAAAGCCTGTCGATGTTGAACTTGCTTCCTAGTATACCCCCCAGCTCTACTCACCTCAAGTAGAAACAAGGAAACCTGGGCATCAGAATTAAAACCATTCAACTCCCAGAATTCTCTCCAACGTTGGTATGCTTTCCCTATGTTTATTCGGGGCTTCGCATAGCTGCGATCGCGCTCAACTAAACCATGGAGTTCGCGCGTTCATGGTAGGAAAGCTGAAGGTGATTGCTGATAGGCTGTCCTGTCAGTGGCACCTGTACAATCCAATCATGTTTGAGAGGGAAACCACAAAATACTGAATCTACAGGGTTTCCCTTTTTTTTTTTTTTTAAGAAAAAGTAGCGAGTACTTGGGTTATGGATAGAAATGTAGCGGAGTTAAAAGTACAATATTTGCCTTTCAAATGTACTCAAGTAAAAGTCATAAGTCGTCCCCCAACATGATACTCAAGTAAAGTACAGATCCCCAAAAAGTGTACTTAAGTACAGTACTCAAGTAAATTTACTCCGTTACTGTCCGCCTCTGACTAAACATCACCGAAATGTTTTATGCGACTGACTTCTTTTCTTTGCCCAGAAGCTAACCATGGCACCTTTTCAACAAGGGCTAAGGAGCAATTAAATCTGTTTAAGAAGCTTTGTAATACAGTCTTGAATTGCAGTGTCTTTTTGGCAACTTTGTAAAAAATACTATAAATCCATAT